>PITB01015025.1:0-44070 GCA_004024585.1 Paradoxurus hermaphroditus | reverse complement strand
CTTGGCATGGAGCATGACGGTCAGGGGAACGGCTGCGCGGACGAGACCAGCCTGGGCAGCGTCATGGCGCCCCTGGTGCAGGCTGCCTTCCACCGCTTCCACTGGTCCCGCTGCAGCAAAGTGGAGCTCAGCCGCTACCTCCCGTAGGTCACCCCCACCTCTGGGCCGGGGACTAGGGAGCACGCAGCCCGCCGTTCCGTCTCCCTCCCGGGACCTCCCTGCCCCCGACACTCACCCGGTTCCCAGCTTCGAGGCTCAGTTCCCAGGTCTTCAGGGACATGGAGGCCCAGGACGAGCTTCAGGCTCAGGAGCTCAAGGCCTAGAATGGGCGCAGAGCGGATCTGGGTGGGGCAGGTGTCACCGACCTCACGCAGCAGCTGGCCGGGGCCCCGAGCGCGTCCTGCGTGGTGGCCTGACTTTTCTTCCCTCGGTGCAGCGAGCCCTCCGAGTGTCCGGGCACCGAGCCCTCCTCCCTGCATGACACAGCTCCCAGCAGTGGGCAGCGGGGAGGGATGCCCGCAGGCCCCCTTTGCTCGTTGAGCCCCCACCTCCAGGAAAGGAGGGCTGGGGAACGCCTGCCTCAGCCTGGCTCACCTCCTTGTCTCCGCCGGCAGCTCCTACGACTGCCTCCTCGATGACCCCTTTGCGCCCACCTGGCCCCTGCCCCCGGAGCTGCCGGGCGTCGACTACTCAATGGACGAGCAGTGCCGCTTTGACTTCGGCTCTGGGTACCATACCTGCTCTGCGGTGAGTCCCCACAGCCCCTGACTGCTGGCGAACCAGGGCCGTGTCCTTCTGTGACCCAGGCCCGTCGTCCACAGAGCACCTTCCTCCCTGCTGGCCAGGTGGCCCGGCGATGGGCCCACTGGCTCGGTGCCAGCTGCCGTGGGCGGCGATCCAGGGTGACAGGAACGCGGCCCTGCCACCTTCTGCTACATACCTGCTCCAGCCGGTTCTGCCTTTGGGGGCAGGTGTGTTCAGTGGCTGGAGGATGCTTTACTCCTGGGCAAGATGGAAGAGAGTAGAAGAGAGAGGGCGGGCAGCCGATGGGATCCTGGCTGGGCTGGTTTCCTGAGAGCTTATCTTCCAGGCAGATCAGGCCCTGGGCTCTGATGGAGGAGGAGTTGCCTCCGTCTGGTCTTCAGGGATTTGGTAGGATGGTTTGGGGCTGATCTGTCACCCTAGGGAAATTCTCCTGTGTCCCCACATAACCTCTCTCCAGGGGTGGAATTGTATGCCCCCTCACTGCACCCCAGGCCCGGGAGACACGTACAAGGGAGCATAGCCCTTCTTTACCCTGCAGGACAAAGCAAGGGAGAGCCCGGGCCTGGGATCACCCAGGAGAGAACGGAACAGCTGCTAGCCAGCGCCTAGGCCGAGGCTCGGAGAAGGGGACATCCCAGGGCAGGGGTCTTTCGGAGAGGTCAGGCCTCGGTGACTCGAGTGCCTCAAGCCTCCCGTCCAGGAATGCAGCCCCCTCCTCAGCTCTGCAGGACCAGGAGGCTCAGTGTCTGCCCAGGCCACGCTGGGGCACGTGGTCTCTGAGCCGGGGGTGGAGAGGAATTTCAACGCCCGGGGCCATATCCATAGGACACTGGTCTGGCTGGCAGGGGGATGATAGGAGAGAAGACCCTGCGGCTCTCCTGGACACTGGGAGACGGGAGATCACCGACATCTGGCACAGCCCGGCGAGACGAGAGGGAGCTGGGAGTCCTGACCTTGTCTGGGTGCCTCGGGGTCCCGGCCAGACCGGCAGCCCCTTGAAGCCTCAGTATGCACTGGGCTCAAGGGGCATCGGCAGGCCCAAGCCTCCCCAGAGCCCCCCAAACTCGAAACCCTAGTCCCTGCCCAGTGGCACAGTGGCTTCTGCAAAGGCAAAGGGGGAGGCCCGGGGGGACCACAAGGGACGTGGGCAGCGGCCCGCCCCTTCTCGGTGCCCCGCTGGAGAGAAGAGGGGTCGCCTTGGAGTGGGGTCCAGTTTGAGGGCGTGGGCCCTCCTGCCTCCTTCCCGGCGTTCTGGCCCCAGCGCCCACCGCACGGCCCCTCTCCATCACTGGCCCCTGGACAACTTGTCAGAGCCTGAGGGCCGGTGCGGCCGACGACCCCCATCCCCTTACCGCGCAGTTCCAGAGCTTCGAGCCCTGCAAGCAACTGTGGTGCAGCCAGCCTGACAACCCGTACTTCTGCAAGACCAAGAAGGGGCCCCCGCTGGACGGGACCGAGTGTGCGCCTGGCCAGGTACCCGCGGGCCCGGGGCTGCAGCAGGGCCGTGCGGGTCCCAGGGGAGCCCCTGCCCCCCAGGCGTGTGGATGCGTGTGTGTGTGCGCGCGTGCGCGTGAGCGCACAGAGTCCCCAGGAACTCAGAGGCACAGCCTCTCCCACGCCACAGTCGCCTGCTTCCTCCGTTCGCAGAGTCTGGCATGATCTCCTAGCCCGTCCGGCAGGAAACCTTACCCCCACTTTACAGATGAGAAGAGGGAGGCCCAGGCAGGCGAAGGGAGGGATGAAGGGAAGGCTCCAGGTGTCCTGCCCGCCCTCCCCGCTGTTTCTCCCGCACTCGCGTTGCCTCCCCTGCCCCAGACCTGGCCTTTCCCGTATCACCTGGCGTGCGTTTGCCCCCTCGAGCGTGCGTGGGTGCCAGGGCGTCATTTTTGTCGCCGGCTCTAAGACCCTGAGGGGTTCTGAAACCCACTTCTGCTGTGTTGCTGGCCCTGCCCTGATTTCCGTGGTGACCTTGGGCCATTCACTGAACTTCTCTGGGTCCTGCTGACCCCTGACCAAGTGGCCTTTGCGGTCCTCAGGTTGTTCTGGAGTTACCGAGTCACATCAGAGCCAAGGAGAGAGCTGGGAAGAAGCAGGTGTTAAGAGACGCTTGATGCTTATTACTCAGCCACGGCCCGCCTCGCCTGCCCTCTGCCCTCTGCCCTCTGCCCTCTGCCCTTGAGAGACTCCGCCCGCTCACATCACAGGTGGAGGGTCTGCCCCTTCACGGTTGGGGCTTCCCATGGCCTAGCACGGCCCAGTGGGCTCCACACCTGGCAGGTTCTTACCCTGGAGACTCGGTACACCGCCTCCAGGTGTTTCCAGAGGTCCACGCCCTTCCGTCACAATCTCATGGGACAGTCAGTCTGTGGCTCTCAGTCGTGGCTGCATATTGGAGCCATCTGGGGAGCTTTAAAAGTCCCCACCCCTAGAACAGGGAGTGACTGCAGGTAGGCAGTCTCTTCGGGGTCATGGGCATGTTCTAAAATTGGACATGGCGACAGTCGCGCGCGATGCTGTCAGTTGTGAATAATTGTTGACTTGTACACTTGACGGGAGAGACTTTTTATGGTATGGAAGGTATACCGCTGCCGCTTTAAAAAATCCCCACTCCTAGAGATTCTGGCTCAGTCGGTCTGAAGCCGACTTGGGGTGAAGCCAAGGCATCTGGAGTTTTTGTGTGTTTTTTTTAATGTATATTTATTCTATAAGAGAGAGAGAGAGCGAGAGAGAGAGCACATGAGCAGGGGAGGGGCAGAGAGAGGGAGACACAGAATCTGAATCAGGTTCTAGGCCCTGAGCTGTCGGCACAGAGCCCGGTGCGGGGCTCAAACTCACAAACCGTGAGATCATGACCTGAGCTGAAGTCAACGCCTAACCTGAGCCACCCAGGCGCCCCAAGGCATCTGGAGTTTTAAAAGTGCCTCAGGTGACCCTAAAGTTGAGAGCCACTCCGTTATCTCTTGATAGCAGTAGTCCTATAGTGATACGGGTAGTAACCCAGGGAGCTTTACTGGACTTCTTACGAGTTGCCCTGCAGGAGAAGGGAAGGGAGTTACTTTGGCTGAGCGCGCCCTTGTGCCTGGCTTTGTTTGGCCTGAGCTAAGGCCTTCGTAGGTGTTACTGCCTTCAGTTCTTAGAACAGTCCCATTTAACAGGTGAGTAAACTGACCCTCAGCAAGGTGAAGTTACGCCAAAGCCTCACGCAGCCAGCGATGGCTGAGCTGGGATTCAAACCCGGACCTCTCAGACCCCATTCGTATACTCCCTCCATTGGTGCGTGGATGGACCTCCCTGTGGGGCTGGCTTGCCTCCCACAAACACACCTGCCTGTGGCTGCTGGGTGGTGATTTCGAGATACAGAGCCAAGATCTGCTCTAGATAACATGGGAAGGCTATGTCTTCTCTCCCCATCAGCTCTTTTTTTTCTCCAGCGGTGGTAAACCGAATAATTGCATAATTCTTACTGTCATTAGCAATGCTCTGCCATTTTTGGAGGCCTGTGTGTGCCGGGCGTTATCTCCCTGGAGGCTCGCAGCAGCCTGGGGGCAGGTGCTAGATCCCCAATGGACAGTGGAGGAAAAGGCTCCGGAAGGGGAGCCCTTTGCTGAAGGTCACTTGGCTCACGGGACGGGTGGGATTCTGGAACCCTGAGGCTCGTGCTCTTAATGTCCCTTTCTCTGGGCTCCCCTGTGGCACCCACCAGCTCTGCCATGTGCCCAGTCGGGCACCCTTCATAGCAGGCTAGGCAGTGGGGGACGGGTGGCGGGGTGCCCAGGGTAACCTCAGTCCCTCTGCTCCATCCCAAGTGGTGCTTCAAAGGTCACTGCATCTGGAAGTCGCCGGAACAGACTTACGGCCAGGATGGAGGCTGGAGCTCCTGGACCAAGTTCGGGTCGTGTTCACGGTCGTGCGGGGCTGGCGTTCGATCCCGCAGCCGGAGCTGTGACAATCCCCCGTGAGTGCTCTTGGTTGAGATCTAGGCCTGAGGGGCTGGGTGAGGAGGGCATCGAGGGGCAGGACGCTAGAGAGAAGGAGTCTGCAGGCGGCTTATATCGTAATGGTGAGGACCCAAAATTGTTTGGGGAGGGGGGGGCCAGATCACTTCCGCCTGGGCCTGACATCTCCCAGCAGGCATGGCGTCTGAGAATAGGTCTGATTCCCAAACTCCTCCTGTGCAGAAGACTCCGGGCGGGCCCAAAGACTCGGCCGATTTCACGAGCCTGCACAGGACCCCGATCCTCTGGCTCAGCCTTGAGAAAACACCCATCTAAATGCTCCGTAGCCGTGTTCATTTTCTGCCGCCTGAAGCAAAACTTTCATTCGTTTTTCTTCACTTACCTCTTTCTGCCTTTCGCCGCCCCCGATAAATCCCTCATTCCGGGGGCGCAGTCTGCTTCTCCCCTTTCCTCCCCTCTGTGGGGATCCCTCCTGTGGTTTTGGGACTTCTGAGTGCCAGCTGGCTGTGGCCTGCCCCGCCCAGCCTACTCAGAACAGCCTCGGACGAGATGGGGGCAGGCCGAGGGCAGCTGGGCGGGCCAGTGGTCTCCGGGGACGGGGGACGCTGAGCCTCCGCTGAACAGCAGGGCCCTTGGATGCTGCGGTGGCCACCCTCCCTCCAAGAGGGCTCCTTCACACTCCGCTGTTGACCTCCAGGGATGGGAAGCTCACTACCTGCCTGGAGGAGCCTATTCCTGTGTCACGGCCGTGCTGGCCTTTTACAAACAGGAGCCAAACAGACGGCCCCGTAACTTATACCTGTCAGGGGCAGGAGAGCCGGGGTTGGAGAAGGACACCGGGGAACAGGTGGCATCTGCCACCTGCCAGGGGTGGAGCAAGAGGAATCTGAAAGGGCTCTGAGCTCAGCAGCCCCCACCGTGAGCATCCCTCTAGTTAATGTTGGGGGAGCCTCTTTGTGCTCCTCTAGAAGACCGAGCCGCCCCTGGTGGCCATGTGGGGAGCCCGGCCCTCCCCGCCCTTACCCCCCCGCAAGGTCACCGGCTCTCTCTGTGCCCGCCCCAGCCCAGCCTACGGAGGCCGCCCGTGTTCGGGGCCCATGTTCCAGTACCAGGTGTGCAACAGCGAGGACTGCCCGGGGCCCTACGAGGACTTCCGGGCCCAGCAGTGCGCCAAGCGCAACTCCTACTACATCCACCGGGACGCCAAGCACAGCTGGATCCCCTACGAGCCTGAAGACGGTGAGTGGGCCCTGCTCCCCCTCCACCCGCCATGTCCTCGGGCATCTGCTGGGTGGGCCCCCCGTGCCTGGGGCCACCAGGGGAGGCGGAGGGACGGTGGAGGCACCAGAAAGGATGTGCAGTCGGCAGGCTGGCCGCCTCGCTTTGTGCAGGCTCTGGTCTTCGGCCCAGCGTCCTCCTTAAAGCCATCCCCGATTTGTCGGCTTATGAGGACTGTTTCCTGGCAGGGAAAAGAGCTGGAACCAGGGGCATTTCTTTCCTTTTCTTTTCTTTTTAAGTTTATTTATTTTTGAGAGAGAGCAAAGGTGAGGGGAGGGGCGCCTGGGTGGCTCAGTCGGTTAAGCACCGGCCTCGGCTCAGGTCATGACCTCATGGTTTGTGAGTTCGACCCCCGCGTCGGGCTCTATGCTGACAGCTCAGAGCCTGGAGCCCGTTTCGGATTCTGTGTCTCCGTCTTTCTCTCCCCCTCCCCTGCTCACATTCTGTCTCTGTCAAAAGTAAATAAACATTAAAAAAAAAAAAAAAAGAAGAAGAGAAAAAGAAAAAGTGAGGCAAGGGAGGGGCAGAGAGAGAGGGGAAGAGAAAATCCCACGCAGGCGGCATGCTATCAGCGTGGAGCCTGATGCGGGGCTCGGACTCACAAACCATGAGATCATGACCTGAGCCGAGGTCAGACGCTCAACCGACTGAGCCCCCCAGGCGCCCTTTGGCCCAGGGGATATTTCACCCAGAAGTGCCGTTGAGGCCGGCAGCAGTGCTGCCTGTTGGGGCTGGTGCCTCTCACCTAGGTCCTTGCCTGTACGGGAAGGCGCCGTGCAGGTACAGGGGCCCTGGCTTCGCTGAGAGACTCCGTCCTGTTACATCCCATATTTTTAGGTTTTACTGACTGTGCGACTGTTTTAGCAGCTGATGAGAATGATTTAAAAGGCACACAGATGGGAGCCCGTGGCAGGGTCCTCATGCGGAATGCCTCCGGGCCGCCCTGGGACAGACGCAGGCCAGTGCCTGTCTGCTTTGGAGCCTTCCCGTTCATGGCTCTCAGAGTGACGCGAGATGCCAGCCAAGGGGTGGGATTCATGGCGTCTCAGAGCCTTCAGGCTCTAAGTTAAGTCCTCTTCATGCCAGCCTCCTCATGGTCCTTCGATGGACGGATGGACAGCCCTCGGCCTGCGGTGGCACCGACTAGAGCCGCCTTTCCCCTCCTGAGCCCGGGGCCGCCTCTTTGTAGCCCTTGTGCCGAAATATTCATTGCAGGGTGGTTCAGCTCACGTGTAGAATGACAGTCTTCAGGTCGGAAGGGACCTCAGAGGCCCACCCGCTGCCCTCCGGTGCGCAGACGACCTCTCCAGAATGTTACTGCAGAGAGCGTTTTCCCTCTGCTTTGAATCCCTCCCACTCTGGGGCGCTCGCCACTCTCCGCCGGCTTCCGCGGCTGCCCAGAGACCTGCCCGCCTGGGGCGTACTGGTCGGGGTCCCACCCGTGTGGGAAGTCCAAAGTGTTATTGGATGTGGGGGCAAGATGGACACCGGGAGCCCAGGGGGCAAGATGGCAGGGGGCCAGATGGTTCCTCGGAAGTTTGGCTAAGCGGGTGGCTTGCTTTGAAAGCCTTGCGGATCCGTTCAGATCCAAACAAGCGTCTATGGGAAGGGGCTTCGAGGCCCGTGGAGCAGCTGGGCTTCGGGCTCTCCCGGGACTTTGAGACAAATTCCAGAAAGTTAGCTAAGCCCCAACTTCCCTTTTTCTAAGAAACACGGCAAGTGTTTATATGTTCTTTGGAACCTTCTTTTAAGGACATCAATAGCCCGGGTAGGGAAGAGAACAATTCATTGCTAGAACTAGAAAGGGCCTCCTTCCCCCACACCCAGCCCACCGCCCTGGTTTACTTTCACGCAGCCTCCTGATGTTCGCAAGCACCGTTATACGTGAGACTGAAGTGTATGTGGAGGTCAGTGCGGGGCTCACGGCAGGCTGCCCTGGTTAGAATCCTGGCTCTCGTCCTCAGTGTGTGGCTGTGTGGCCTGGAGCAAATTTCTTAACCTCTCTGGTTTTTGGTCTCCTCCTCTGTAAGGCTAGAACTTACTTCCTAGAACTTACAGAACAGTTTAAATGAGTTAATTCACAGAAAAACATTTGAAGTTGTACAGCAAGTGCATAGGGGCACCTGCCTGACTCAGTCAGTAGAACTTGTGACTGTTGATCGCAGGGTCACGAGTTCGAGCCCCACATTGGACGTGGAGCCTACTTTTAAAAAAAAGAGCGTGTGAAGGTTTTGGAAGTATCTGGTACGTGGTGAGCATTCACTAAGTGTTGGCTAATTATTTAATGGTTATTACTGTTATTTTCTCACTTGATTTTCTTTAGCAGCCTGATGGCATTTTATTGAGTAGGCATAATAGATAAGTAACAGAGGCTGGGAGAGGTGGGATGATTTGCCCAGGGTCACCAGGCTAATAGGCGACACAGCAGGGATTGTAAGTCCCAGCTCCACACCCAGAGCTGGCTCAGGAGCTTCCGGATTGGGACGTGCGCCGATGTCCTAGCCGACTTTCCCCGAGCTCAGCTGGGAATTCAGCACGGTCCCTTTCTCCACAGATGCCCAGAAGTGTGAGCTGATCTGCCAGTCGGAGGACACAGGGGAGGTGGTCTTCATGAACCAGGTGGTCCACGATGGAACCCGCTGCAGCTACCGGGACCCGTACAGCGTGTGCGCGCGCGGCGAGTGTGTGGTGGGTTCCCCGCTCCGGGCCGCCCTCCTTCTGCCTGCCCGGGGAGGGCTCCGCTGCCTGCTTCTCCCGTGCCCTAGGGAGACAGGCGTCTCCTCGCCTTCCCCACCCGGGACACCCTGGGTCCTGCACATAATCCCGGCATGCTAGCAGGGGGTGATCGCCCAGCCCACTCGAGGGAAGAGGAGTGGCCGGGTTTAAGATTGTCCATGTCACATGGCGGGTTTGTGGCAGTGATCTGTCCAGGAACGCCTCTGGGTTTGGGGTCAACTCATGGGGCTTGGGGACTGGGGAGGGAGCCAGGGGCTGCTGGCCTGGGGGTGGTGGTGGGGAGCATGGGAGCCTTCTCCTGCTGACCCCACCTCTGGCCTCAGCCCGTCGGCTGTGACAAGGAGGTGGGCTCCATGAAGGCAGATGACAAGTGCGGTGTCTGTGGCGGCGACAACTCTCACTGCAGGACTGTGAAGGGGACCCTGGGCAAGGCCTCCAAGCAGGCAGGTGAGCAGGCTGGGGCTGGGAGATGACCGGGAGTGGCTGGGGTTCCGGTCCAGCCGGGGGGCCCTTGAGCCTGAGTCCCTTGGGCATGCCGTCCCTCCTCTGCTGGGCCACCGTTCATGGGGGTGGGGGGAGGCGGGGGGCAGGGAAGGCACCCGGAGCCTGCCTCCAGACCTTGTCGGGCTGCCCCAGGCTGAGTCAGAAGCTGCAGCCGGCCGCAGCCTCGCCCCGTGAGTGCTGCCTGCATTCGGGCCCTGGAGCTCAGAGCATTTTTCTGCCGGCCAGCGTGCTGTGATCGGAGCTCAGCCATCTCTTTGGCCCTGGGGCTGACGTGAGAATGAGAGCTCAGATGAGGATGTGGCCCAGACCGGACTAGAATTTTTTTTTTTCTTCTCTCCCCTCTCTTCCTTTTTCGGTCAACTTGTGGTGCCTCCTTTGAACTCCTGGTACCTTGAGTTCCTCGACTTCCCTCCCTCCCTTCCATCTGACCACACTTGGCTGTTGAAAAGGGCCAGATATTAATTAGTCCTTTATACTCTAAGAAGAATTAGATCCATTTCTGTCTTGGGACTGTCATGGCTTTGCCTCACCCCTCCTCATGAGAGGGGTTCGTTTCCAGGCCTGGGATTGGGAGGGCCATGGGGCCCGGGGCAGCCATGATGGTGGCTCAAGGTATGAGAAGAAAGGGGGAGGGAACATTAGGAGAGAAGAGGAGGCTCAAGACAGTGGAAAATGATAGCAGCTAACGTATCCCACCCCACAGCCCTTAGAGTTTTTAGGGCACTTGAAGCCATAGCATCTCCTTTGACCCTCTTGGCACCTGTGGATCCCTTCCTATTATTGTACAGATGAGGAAACAGGGACTTGGGCACATGCGGGGTGGGGGGGCAACGGGGGTGCGCTGGACAGTGGGGCCACCAGCTCAAGACGCTCACGGTTTTTCCGGACCCTCCTCGGTGGCAGGAGCTCTCAAACTGGTCCAGATCCCAGCGGGTGCCAGGCACATCCAGATCGAGGAGCTGGAGAAGGTTCCCCACCACATTGGTGAGTGTGGGGAGCTGGGAGGGCAGAGGAGAGGAGTCTAATGCAGAGAACATTCCCCAAATTGGAATAATGGCAGGGAAACCTTAGAAACTTTTTTTTTTAAACTTGTGTTGAATAGACAACCCGTTCCATGCTTCACATGTCAGAAGGTGTGAGTGGGGGGTCCAGCGAAGGTTCCCCCTCCCACCTCTGCCCTCCAGGGTCAGTTTCCTTCCCCAGGGGCAGCCACTGTCCACCTGTCGTGAACAAAGGAAAACCGTTTTCATAGAATGTATCAGTCAGCTTTTGCTGTGTAACATACTGTCCCCAGACTTTGGGGTTTCTAAGAAGTGTTTATCGTAGCTTGTGGTTCTGTGGGCCATGAGTTTGGGCTGAGCCCGGCTGGGGCTGCTTCTGCTCCTCTGCCTGGACTCACTCGTGCAAATGCAGCATCTGGTGGGGCTGTAGATGCTGTTGGTACTGGCTGTCAGCCGGGGTGGTGGGGGTGACAGGGCCATGTCCCCGGCACACTAGCCTAGGATTATTCACATAGTGTCTGTTACATGGTCCTCAGTGGGGGCAAAAGCAGGCAAGCCCCAGCCTGCAAGCACTTCCCAGGTCTCTGCTTGTGTCATGCTTTGTCATGTCTCGTTGGTCCAAGCAAGTATCATGGCCAAGCCCAGGCTCAAGGGGTAGAAACCAACGATCTCTTGGTGGGAAGTGGGGTAGAGTCGCAGTGCAAAGAGGCAGAGAGGTGTGCACACAGGAATAGGAGGAATTTGCAATCTGCCACATGGACCCGTAAATTCTTCTTAACTATAATGACACCTAAATGATCACTGAGTTACTACTTATAAGAGTTATACAACTATAAAGCCAAGAGGGATGAAAAATTAGGGCCCCCAAATAAATTGACAAAATTCAAATTAACGTAATGGGAGTGATTTTTGTTCCTTTTTTTTTTTTTTAACATTTTAGTTTATTTTTGAGAGACAGAGAGAGACAGAGCATAAGCGGCACAGGGGCAGAGAGAGGGAGACACAGATCTGAAGCCCGCTCCAGGCTCTGAGCCGTCAGCACAGAGCCGGGGTAGGGCTTGAACTCACAAACCGTGAGCTCATGACCTGAGCTAAAGTCAGACGCTCAACCGACTGAGCCACCCCGGCACCCCGAGATTTTTGTTCTTATTTGTTCACTTTGTTCTGTTTGTGCTGAACCTAAGTCGGAAGGTAAAAAATGAACATGCCCAGAACAGGCAAATCCAGAGCCCCAGGAGAGGAGATGAGCGGTGGTCAGGGGCTGGTGGGAGGGGCACGGGAGCGTCCCTGAATGGGCGTGATGAAGCGTCTTGTAATTGGGTAGTGGTCCGGTAGCCAGTGAGCGTGTGGTATGTGAATTATATCTCAATGTAAAACACACAAGCATGGTTGGAGCGGGCTCCCGGGGGCAGGCGGGCAGAAGACTCCTTTCCCAAAACTGGGGAGTGGCTGGGTTCTCACACACCTGTCTGTTCAGACCCCTTACGGAGGGCGTGGGCGCCGCGGTGTCACTGGGGCTTCGCGTGTCCCAGGGGCCCCTCTTAGTGACGATGCACACCAGGTCGCCCTGCTTGTCACCAGCTCTTCATAAACATGAAAGCGAAACATAACATCTCTGGGCAGGCTCATGCGTTACAAAAATGTTGACATTCGTAGTTTTAGATGATCATCACAATGACAGAAAGTGCTTTAAAGCCTCCTGGAGAACTTGCACCCCGCTGGAGAATACGTCTACACTGACACAGCTGTAATAGATCCCTAACTCGTTTTGGAAGGCACCTGGGAGGGTGTAGTGCAAACAGGCAAGCCCCAGGGGAAACGGAGGCCCCCAGTGGATTGTGCGCCCTCTGTGTACCCTGATTCACCCGTGTGGTGAGCCTGTCTGGGCCGGGCTGTCCTGTCGCCCAGCCCCGTGCCCTTGTCCACCATGCCACTCCGCACGGGAGTGTGAGCTGGGAGGGCTTGGCTCAGCCAGCTCCCTGCCTGCTTGCCTGTCTGGCTCTGGGGTATTGTGCCGGAACAGGGGCCGGGGGAGCGGAGGGGGAAAGGAGAGAAGGGTCATGGACTTCAAGAAGAGGGTGGAGCTTGCAGACGCTCCTCCTGCTACACCCCTACGGATGATTCCATAAACTAGCAGCCTCTCGGGTTTCCCCAGCCAGCCCTCCCACCCCTCCCGACCCCCACCCCTGTCTGCGGACGTCTAGCTCCTCCGTCCTCCAGCAGTGAGGAGTGCTCCGTGGAGGCTGCCCCTAGGCTTCCGGGGGGGTCGGGGCAGATGCTTCTAGAACCCAGGGCAGGCTCAGGGCGGGCACACTCGCCTGTGTGTTTACTGGGTGAGTTCCCTGGAGGGTTAGAGCTCCCAGAAGCTGGGCAGGGAAGGAAGTGGGATGGAAACCTGATATTGGCACGCACTGTGTGCAATCGCACAGTCTTGTGGTACACGGCAAGCCCGCCATAGAAGTGTGCAAACTACGCATGTGAGAGTGAGCGTGTCCAACAGGGTATGCGCGTGCTCTCTGGAGAAGTCCAGGACAGGTGGCTGTCTTGGCAGCGAAAGCCAAGGCCCTGTCCAAGCTCGTCAGACTCTCCTGGAATTTGGGGCATTAGATTCTTTGAAAGGAAGTCAAGGGAAGAGAATCATGCTGTTAACATCTACCCTGTGCCAGGCCTGGAGCTGGCACGTGTCATTCATTGCCTCACGGAGGCCTCGGGACCGTCCACGGAGACTCCTCCCTGGCTGTGAACGTTCTAGATGGCATCTCCTTCCAATAGAAGGCTGTCTCGTCTACATTGAAAATCTCTTGTTTGGAGCCACCTTCATGAATCATCTTAGCTGGATCTTTCTGGAAAACTTGTTGCAGTTTCGACACAAGCACTTGCTGCTTCCTTCACCTTGTACTTTTATGGCTTCTTTTCTTAAACCTCAAGAACCAACCTCTGCTATCTTCGAACTTTCCTTCTGCAGCTTCCTCACCTCTCACAGCCTTTATAGAACTGAGGAGAGTGAGGGCCTTGCTCCGGGTTAGGCTTTGGCTTAAGGGAATGTTGTGGCTGGTTTGATCCTTTTTTATTTTTTTAAATTTTTTTCAGTGCTTATCTGTTTTTGAGAGAGAGAGAGGAGGAGGAAGGAAAGAGAGAGAAGGAGACACAGAATCTAAAGTAGGCTCCGGGCTCCGAGCTGTCAGTACAGAGCTCGATACGGGGCTCGAACACATAAACTGCAAGGTCATGACCTGAGCTGAAGTCGGACACTTAACCGACTGAGCCCCCTGGGCGCCTCTGGAGGAGCACTTTCAGTTTCCTTCAAGAACTTTCCCTTTGCATTCACCACTTGGCTGACCGTTCGGCACGTGAGACCTGGCTTTTGGCCCATCTCGGCTTTTGGCGTGCCTTCTGCACTGTGCGTAATCATCTCTAGCTTTAGATTTAAAGTGAGAGACGTGTGACTCTCCCTTTCACTTGGACGCTTTGAGGCCATCGTAGGGTCAGAGAGGCCCGAGGAGAGGGACAGAACCGGTCGACTGGGGAGCAGTCACAACACACCCTACGTTTATCCATCAAGTTTGGGGTCTTAAACAGGTGTGGTTCACGGTGCTCCAGAACACTTGGAATAGTAACATCAAAGATCACCGGTCACAGATCACCATCACAAATTTAATAATCATGAAAAAGTTGGGAATGCTGCAAAAATTTCCAAATCGTGACCCAGAGACACAAGGCGAGCAAATGCTGTTGGAAAAACGGCACCAATAGACCCGCGTGGAGCGGGGCCGCCGCAAACCTGCAGTCTCTCAAGGGTGCAGAATCCGCAGGGCGTCAGGAAGGGAAGCATGGTAAAACGAAGCTGGGGTTGCTCAGGGCACAGCCTGGGGCCAGCGGTCGGGCCAGCACTCAGAGGTGGGCCTGGGTGGTAAGGTTCATGCCGAGCCCAGCCCGCCACCCCTGGGATGGTGGGGCGTCCCGCCAGGGCTGAGGACGGCGGCTGCCGAGAGGGTAGCAGACACAGCGGTGGGAGGATCCGAGGCCGGGCCTGGCTCCGGCTCTAGGTCTGGCGCTTCTGGGGGCAGAGAGACCAGGCATTAAGGGCCGAGGGGTATCTCTCCTCTCCTCTCGCTCAGCAGGGAGGCCGGTCCTCCAGATAGCTGGGCCACCAGCGCTCTGTGTGTCCAGGACACACCTTCGCCCCTCGCAGGTCCCTAAGTCCCCATCTGGACTGATAACAGCACCGACCTCGGGGCGTGTGTGAGGGTCCCACCGAGGCGGGCGCCGGAACGACCAGCACGTGGCTAGTGCTAAGAATTGTTGGCTTTTCTGGTCTCATAATTACCCAGAATGGTTTTCGTCGGCACCAGGCGGGGACTCCGCAGGGCTCCAGAGCCCTTGCTGTCCCACCTGGGCTGAGGGGCTCCGGTCCGAGGCCGCAGCCCTTCCCCAGCCAGCTGCTCCCAGAGGGGCCAAGGCTGTGACGCAGGGGCCTTTGCCGGGCTGTCCACCCACCTGCCACCTGACACCTTTCAGTAACGAGTTATGAGTTACTCAATCAGCGGGACTTTAAGGGGTAGACATTTACAGGTGTTTTTAAAACTCGCTCTGTGCCAGGCCCCAAGGACGCCAAAACGGAGGAGACACACTGCCAGGCAGCTGTGCTTACTGTCGGGCGCCGTTCTGATGGCAGTAGTCGTGCCTCCCATTTAGCGAATGCCAGCTGCACGCCACGCACTCTGCCTAGTTCTTTCCACACGTGGACTCCTTTAATTGTCCCAAGGGCCCCAAGGCAGATCGGTGGGAGTGGGGTACTGCGATTATCCTCCTGGGGAAGCAGCCCTATGAGCTAGGTAGAATTAGCATTCCCATTTTACAGATGGTGAAACTGAGGCAGCACAGGGAGGCTAAGTAACTTCCCCAGATCAATCTGACGCCAGAGCCTGTACTCTCAGCCTCATGCTCTGCCATAAAGGGGGGGGGGGCAAGTCCCTGAGGCCTGGGCAATCAAAGAGGGCTTCCCGGGGGCACCTGGGTGGCTTAGTTGGTTAAGCGTCTGACTCTTGGTTTCGGCTTAGGTGGTGATCTCGCGGTCCGTGGGTTCGAGTGCCGCATTGGGCTCTGTGCTGACAGCATGGAGCCCGCTTGGGATTCTCTGTCTCCCTTTCTCTCTGCCCCTCCCTGCCCTCTCTTAAAAATAAAAAAATATATGTATAAAGGAAAATTTATTTAAAAGAAAAAAGAAGGCCTCCTAGAGGAGGGGAATATTGTGCTGAGCCTTACATGTGGGTGAAGATTAGGCAGGAAGAAGGGAAGACGGTGGGAGGGATGGGGTCTGCCAGGGTCCAGAGGCAGGGATGCTGTGTGCCGCCAGTGTGGTGACTCATCTGACCGGGGAAGGTTCTGGTGGAAAGGGGTGAGCCCCAGGTCACGAGGAGCCCCAAGGGATTCGCCAGGAAGCTTTCGAAGCCCTGGCGGAGGTCTGGCTAGTGTTCCTGTGGAGGGGAATCGAAATCTGTGTGACCCTCTCCCCATGGCCAGCGGTGAAGAACCAGGTCACAGGCAGCTTCATCCTCAACCCCAAGGGCAAGGAAGCAACGAGCCAGACCTTTACTGCAATGGGCCTGGAGTGGGAGTACGTGGTGGAGGACGCCAAGGAGAGCCTCAGGACCACCGGGCCCCTGCCCGAAGCCATTGCTGTGCTGGTGAGCCCCCCTCCCCCCGTACGGTGGCCCCCGTCCACCCCCTTGCCGCCCCCGCCCAGTCTCCCCAGCTCATTGTCTTCACCGTTGAGCCAGCATTGGCCTGGCGGAGGTCCTCCTGTTGCAGTGTCCTTAGCAGCCTGGCCAAGGCCAAGGTCTAAATGCCCTCTGTGCACAAAGGCTGGCAGGACAGCATACGAGGAGGGAGAGAGAAATGGTTGCCTCGCTCTGAGAGGGCGTCTGTTCTCCTTCATGCAGCATCAGAAACGGCCTGGGCGGGAGAGGAGGCACCTGCGTTGGTTCCTTCTGTTGCCCTGGTATCATCCCCAGTGTCCGCTTGCATTACGGCATTGTCCGCAAGTGACCTGGGGGGTGCCAGCGCCTGCTGCCAGCCTCCAGAGAGGGGATGGAGTCCCGTGCTGGGGTCCACCTCTTCCCACACCCCCTCTTCCTAGGCTCTAAGCCAGGGCTTGTGGAACAGGGATTATTAACGCAGGAGATCAGACCAGGAGGGGCTTTGCGTGTGGTGCTCTGGACACTGGCTGGTTCATGCCGGAGAAAGCTTGGACCGGCGTTTTTCCTCACTAGTCGGAGAGGCCCTGGAGGGCGGGGTCCGGAGCCTCTTGGCATCAGTGGATTATTTCATTCTGCATGTATTTTTTGTTCACCTTACATTTACTGACCTCCCATACGCCGATGGCCAGTGGTTTCCAATGAGGGTACCAAGACCACTCAAAGGGCAGAGAATAATCTCTTCACCTAATGGTGCTGGGACAACTGGGTATCCACATCTAAAAGAATGAAGTGGAACCCCGACCTCACACCGTATACAAAAGAAAGGGCTCAAACTAGATCAAATGCCTAAGTAAAAGAGCTAAAACCACAGAACGCTTGGAGAAAGTAGAGAGGAATCTCATGACCTTCGGTCTTAGTTATGATACCAGAAACATGAGCAACAAAAGAAAAATAGGGAAGTTGGTCTTCGTGGGAATTTAGAACTTTCGTACGTCAAAAAGACGTTATGAAGACAGTGAGGTGGCAAGCTGGGCAGAATGGGAGAAGATGTTTGCAACTGTATAGCGGATAAGGGTCTCATAGACCATCTTCTAGAGTCGGGTAGTGCGGCGCCCTGGGAAGCAGGACAGACCAGCGGACATGGCTCCTGCCCTCGTTAGGACTTAGGTCTGCGGGAGGGAAAATGACCAATGAACACGCCGGCCCTTCTGGGTGCTTAGCCTGAGTTTGCTGCGTGGCTGCCGGTCTGAATGGTCTCCCAGGCTGTGCTTGGTACTGACCCCACTTCCTTTTCTTGGACCCCTCCTCCCTTTCCTCCCCCCACCCCCGCCCCGCCGCCCCTGCACGCTGGGCCGCTTCTCTGCTCTCCAGTCCTGCGCCACCTCCTCTGTCTCCCCTCAGGTGCTCCCCCCAGCTGAGGGCGGCCCCCGCAGCAGCCTGGCCTACAAGTACATCATCCACAAGGACCTGCTGCCCCTTATCGGGAGCAACAGCGTGCTCCTGGAGGAGACGGACGCCTACGAGTGGGCACTCAAGAGCTGGGCCCCCTGCACCAAGGCCTGCGGAGGAGGTACGGGCCTGCCCAGCCGTCTGGCTGCCTCGGGGGGCAGCCCGGGGCTCTGCAGGGGAGGAGCGGGAGTGGCGGGGGCCAGCACTGTGTCCACTCGATGTGTCCCTAGCTCGTGCCTCCGTTCCTCCTTGATGATCTCTAGGGGGCAGTGGCCTACCTGGCCGGGGGCTTGGGGCTGGGGCTGGGGCTGGGAGTGCTGGAGCAGTACTAGGGCAAGGCCTGCTTCCTGTGAGGGCTCCCCAGCTATGCAGGGAGGCAGCCGTCCAGAGCCAGGCGCCCCCCTCCCCCCGCCCAGCCCCTGCATTGCCAGCACCATACCAGGGACACATGACATGAGCTGATCAAAGAAGGCTTCTTCAGAGAGTGACTTGGGCAGGAGGGGTGCAAAGGCACAGGGAGGTAGGATGGGCCCCCCAGCCTCTCCAGAGCTTGCGGTCCCCGGGGCCCCTGGCGGGACCAGGCCCAAGTCAGTCCGTCTTCCCCCCCAGGGATCCAGTTCACCAAATATGGCTGCCGGCGCCGGCGAGACCACCACATGGTCCAGCGGCACCTGTGCGACCACAGGAAGAGGCCCAAGCCCATCCGCCGGCGCTGCAACAAGCACCCGTGTCCCCAGCCCGCGTGAGTGTCCCAGGGGACCGACCAGGGGCCCGCCCCCATTGCCGCGGGCATCGCTGACCTTCTCGTGGCCCTGGCCGCGGGAGGAGGGGCTGCTGCCTCCGGCCCTGAGTGTCGAGGGTCACGGCCCCTGCACCCGGGACTTCCTGAGCAGAGCAGCCCACACGCCGGACTCTGTCCATGGCCAGTGCTGCCCTCCTCATCGCTCTAGCCGCATCCACCCCCGTCCGTCCCCTGTGGGGTTTCTGGGTTAACTTCTGCTCCCAGAAGAAGGACAATGCTTCCTTTGTTCTACCCCTTCCAGCATTCTTTTTCAGACGGGGAAACGGAGGCCCACTTTGGGGACACGGCTTTCCCTCAGTGATCCGAAGGGACCATGAGGTGAAGTGGATCTCAGTGCGCCTGGACTCCAGGGCACAGGCCAGGATACCGTCCAGCGGCCCCCGGCCGCAGTCTAACCCCTGAGTGGGTTCCCTGACCTGAGGAGACAGGCTCATTTGGGCACAAGATTCTATTCCTGGGCTTGTTTGGAGGGGGCCTCATGGAGGAGGAGAGGTGTGACTTTTCGGGAAGTCAAGGTGTGGCCTCGAGCCTCTCACAGAGATGGCCCCGGCGCCTCCCCGGCCCTGGGCGGAGCGCCGAGTCCACTTTCCTGCCTCCCCAGGAATCTTCCGGGGTCTGAGCAGTCTAACTTGGCCTGGCTGACTCCCGGCGGCTCTGCTCCCTCAGGCCGGGGGGGACCTGGGGGCCAGGACAGGAGCCGGTGACCAGTGCAGAGCCCACCGTGGCCTCCCCAGGCTGGAACACCCCTCAGTGCTCCGAGCTTCCCCTTCACAATGCATGCAGGCCACTGTCCCCACCAACGTCTGTGGCCGCAGAGCAGGCGGCGAGGGCTCTGCTGTGATCCCAGGCACATCACCCCCACCCCCACCCCAGCTTCTCATCCGTAAAATCCCAAACGAAGTTTGGGGCCTTTTTGTTTTTGTCTTTTAAAGGAAAGCATTGGTCAAAAGAGCCCTCATTCACTAAAAGATGTCTCAGGAAACTGACAGGGGTGTGGGTTGGGGCGGTTTTCATCTTTGTCTAATTCATCCAGCGGTGTCTGCTGACAGTGCTCTTGGAAGCTGCTCTGTGGCTAAAAGAGGGTGGGAGACCACCAGCTTAGCTGATCAGCACCAAAACTCTGCAGGTGCTGACGGTGATCGTAACAGTGCCTGTATTTATTACATGCCTGCTGTGTGCGTGCACTCTGCCAAGTGCTTTAGGTATACAAGCCCTTTAATTGTCCCAAGAGCCCCAGGAGCAGGGGGTCAACTCTGCCAGCCACGAGTCTCACGCTGCATCTCAGCACCTAGGACAGTACCTGCGCACGGGAGACACTCCAATGTTTACGAAGTGTTGAAAGAATTCTGCTGTTCACAACTTGCCTGCGGACATGCAGGGCGCCAGATTTAAAGATGCATTATACTCATGCATGTTTCAGATGAGGAAGTGGAGGAGATGATAAGTGACCTCCCTAAAGCCGCAGAGCCAGGTGGACGATTGTCTTGGCTTCCAGTATTCTGAAGCCCAGACCCACCTCCCAGCTCCTGCCCGCAGCTGTTCAAGGGGTGGGAGCGACCCTGGGAGGAAGCGTCCCCATGGTCCCACCTCCCCTCCACCTTTTGCCCTGTCTGTCCCCAGGTGGGTGATAGAAGAGTGGGGTGCCTGCAGCCGGAGCTGCGGGAAGCTGGGGGTGCAGACCCGGGGGGTGCAGTGCCTGCTGCCCCTCTCCAACGGTACCCACAAGGCCGTGCCGGCCAAGGCCTGCCCTGGGGACCGGCCCGAGGCCCGGCGGCCCTGCCTCCGCGTGCCCTGTCCAGCCCAGTGGCGCATGGGAGCCTGGTCCCAGGTGAGTTGTTCCTAGAGGGTGGAGGGGCTGGGCCAGTGGCCGCCTTCTCTGGGCGGTTGGGAGGAAAAGGTGGTTCTGGGTGGGGAGTTGCTGGAGATATAGTGCCCCCTGCTGGCAGAGAGTCTCTGCCTGAATTTCTCTCCCCACATCTGATCCGATTCGATCTGAATTTTCTCAAAACCAAGTCCAACAGCGCCACGGGCCTGGGCTAGGCCTGTGTATTCATTCACTGTCTGCCCTGACCTAGAACTGGGTCAGAACTCGGAGGCATGGGCTAATACCCCCGCGATACAGGTGAGCACAGCGCTTTCTTGGGTTCAAGAAATATTTACCAAATGCCAACTACGTGCCAGGCACACTGTACTAGGAATGCCTGGAATCCATCATCAGCTAGAGAGATGGGATTCTTGTCCTCATGAAGCGTACAGTCCAGTGAGAGAGACCTAAACAAACAACAAAAACATTTATAGATGGCAGTTGGAGCCGTAAAGAAGTAAGTGGGGGTAACGTATCTGGGGAGACTTCCCTGAGGAGGTGACATTTGAGTTGAGAGTGAAGGCTGAGCCACAGGAAGACCCGTGCGGTGTTCCAGAAACCAAAGGACAATGGGACTGGAGCTGATGGAAGGGACAGGGGCTACAGGGTGACCGAGGGGCAGGCAGGGGTCAGTCCTGCAGGGCTTTGTGAAGAGTGAGAATGTATTCTAAGCGGGGCTCCTGGGTGGCTCAGGCAGTTAAGCGTCCGACTCTTGATTTCGGCTCGGGTCTCGATCTCACAGTGAGTTTGAGCCCGCATCACTAGGCGCCGACAGCAGGGAGCCTGCTCAGGGTTCCGTCTGCCGCTCTCCCTGCCCCTCCCCCGCTCGTGCTCTCTCAAAGTAAACAAAAACAAACTTTACAAAGAGTGTATTCTAAGAGCCATGAGAAACTGTCGGAGGAGTTTAATGCAGATGTTCCAAGCTCTGATTCCAGGTCGGAAAGGCCACCGGGCAGCTCTGTAGAAAGTTGGCTGCTGGGAGGCCGGGGCAGGAGAGGGGAGAGAGTAAGAAGGCTATGGAGTGGCCAGCCCAAGTGCTCGTGGCGAGGCCCTCAGGGCGGCCACAGGGAAATGTTTTGTCTCGAGTTTTCTTTAAAAAATTCATTTGAAGGGTACCAGGGTGGCTCAGTCGGTTAAGAGTCCAACTTCGGCTCAGGTCACGACCTCACGGTTTGTGGGTTCAAGCCCCGCATCTGTGCTGACAGCTCAGAGCCTGGAGCCTGCTTCTGATTCTGCGTCTCTCTGTGCCCCTCTACTGCCCATACTCTGTCTCTCAAAAAATAAATAAAACATTTAAAAAAAATGTTTCTTCCCCCAAAGGGAAAGACATGGGAGCAAGGGGGCCAAAGGCAAACAGTTGGCAAAGCCTGCTGCCCACATCCCACCACCACCACCCCCCCCCCCCGCCCGGCCCCAGGCCGCACAGTGTGACCGGGCCTCGGGGCGGGGAAGGAGCCACAGAGGTGTGCTTCTCCTGCTGGGCCCGAGGGAGACACGCAGACCGCGGGACGGGATGGCTCTTCCCCCGAGGATGAATAACGACGATGACAGCTCCTGACGACAGCTCTCCGCTGTCCCTCTGTCGGGGGCAACGGTCTTCTACCACCTGTCCCCTCGCTGTCGGTTTTATCTAAGGGGTCCTTGGTGGGCCAGCAGTCTTTACTGTTTTATATTAAAGCAACTAAAGCTTTATGTATGGGGGTTTTGGGTATTTAGAAATACTTTCTTAGGCAATATCCCACGCACCCAGAGAAGTACGAGGAAGCCGGTCATGAAAGCCCCTTCAAATGCCACCAGCAGCTTGAATCTCTCAGCATTCTGGCCGATTTTCAAGTTCGGTGTTGTGCCTCTTTAAACTTCAAGCGCACGGTACCCCCTTGGAACGGGTTTGCCTTCAGAGTTGAGCGCTTTTTCTCACCTATTTCTCTGAGGTTTAGCCACATTGTTCAGTGTACTTCGAGCCCGTCTATCTGTCTCAATCTGTGGTATTTTCTGTAGACCGTGAGGTTTTTGGTCCAGTCTCCTGGAGGTAAACATTTCGGGTATTTCTTGACATTCCGCTGTTACAATAAGCCTCATTGTGCTTCTCTTTGTGACCAGAGGTTTTACGGTAAAATATATTTCTTGTAACACTATTTTCGCCCTTCTCAAGTGCGGAGTTCGGTGGCGTTGAGTACATTCACAGTGTACCACCATCAGCACCTCCACGTCCAGAACTTTTTCCTGCTTTCCGAGCTGAAACCCTGTCTCCATTAAACACGGACTCCCCGTGCCCCCTCCTCCAGCCCCGGGCACCCACCTCCCTTCTCCTTTCTGTCTCTATGAACCCGACCACTCTCGGTAAGCGGGATCATACAGAATGTGTCATTTGGTGTCTGGCCGATTTCACTTAGCATAATGTCTTCAAGGTTCGTATCAAATGAATTTTTTATTAAAATTTTTTTTTAATGTTTATTTTTGAGAAAGAGAGAGTGAGAGAGAGAATACAAGTGGCAGACAGAGACGGAGACACAGAATCCAAAGCAGGTTCCAGGCTCTGAGCTATCAGCACAGAACCCGATGTGGGGCTCGAACCCACAAACTGTGAGATCATGAAGTCGGACGCTTAACCGACTGAGCCACCCAGGTGGCCCAGAAGACACTTTTTTTTTAAAAGCTTGCTTTCTTGCTTTCTTTCTTTCTTG
The DNA here is from genome assembly GCA_004024585.1 of Paradoxurus hermaphroditus. Lineage (NCBI taxonomy): Eukaryota > Metazoa > Chordata > Mammalia > Carnivora > Viverridae > Paradoxurus > Paradoxurus hermaphroditus. The sequence continues at coordinate 21,332 of PITB01015025.1, read as the reverse complement.
CTTTCTTTCTTTCTTTCTTTCTTTCTTGAGAGAGACAGAGAGAGAGAGAGAGTGAGAGAGAGAGAGAGAGGGCACGAGCTAGGTAGGGGCAGAGGGAGAGGTAGAGAGGGAAAATCCTAAGCAGCAGGCTCCACGCCATCAGCGCAGAGCCCGACACGGGGCTCCAACCCACGAACCGTGAGATCATGACCTGAGCCGAAATCAAGAGTCAGACGCTTAACTAACCGAGCCACCTAAGTGCCCGAGAAGACACTTGTGAGCATGCCTCTGCCAGCTGAGTTTTGGTATGTTGAGGCACTGAGTCACTGAATGTCCAGAGCCAAAGGGGTTCGTGGGGACCCCGTCACCCAGCTCTCTCAGTTTAGCAAGTGTCACAGTCCGGTTATTAAGGTATCATCAAGTAAGCAGTCCTGCCACAGGTCCCTCAGGTCGGCGGATCACAAGAGGGGAGTTTGCCAGAATGATCCACAAAATATTTAGGGACCCAGGCACAGGCCACACATGGTAGACACAGGCAGAAGTCCCGGAATGGGGTCCCAGAGGTCCCCTCCTGAACCAGGATTAACCACGTAGGTGACAGGAAGTTTGGGGCTTCTGAGCTGAGGGCAGCGGCATTCACCGGGCCCAAGAGTACGGAAAGCTGGGGTCCCGTCCCGCTGAGGCTACTCGGAGCGGCCTTCGCGGGGCCCTCTGGTCAGGTAGAAACCCGGTGCCCTCCTCTGTACCTTTCCGTCCTGGGAATCTGGAGCTCACTGCCCCCTTCCCCTTGTCTCTCCGCCTTCCCCTCCCCGGCCACCGTGACCTGGTGCGGCCCCCGCCTTCCCGCGACAGTGCTCCGCCACCTGCGGGGAGGGCGTCCAGCAGCGGCAGGTGGTGTGCCGGACCAACGCCAACGGTCTTGGGCAGTGTGAGGGGGAGAAGCCGGACGCCATCCAGGTCTGCAGCCTCCCCCCGTGTGGAGGTGAGCTGGATGGGATGGGACCCGAAACCCAGCCCAGCTTGCATCCTCGCCCCCGAGAAATCCCCGGCACTAGAGCTGCTTCTCCCCACTCACAGGAAATCTCCAGAACTCCACAGCGAGGGCTGATGTTCGGGAACTCGTGACCCCAGAAGGACAGTGGGTGCCACAGTTTGGGCCCCTAGATCCCATTAACAAGATCTCATCAAGTAAGTATATATCTGGACCCAACCCCCTCCCCAGACCTTCCAGTGGCCACCATGTCACAAGCACAGGCCATGCGGTGGGACAGCCCCAGCTTCCAGTCTGTCCATGTGGCCTCAGCCTCTGGGAGCCTCAGATTCCTCAGCTGTGAGCTGGGGGTGCTGCCCGTACTGGACCACAGTCCCTCATCGGCAGTGCCTGCAAGTGGCTTCCTAAATTGGGTGCAGACTCATCTGGCAGCAGAATCTGGCCTGACCCAGCAAGAGGTCGGTTATTCTTTTGCTACAGAAACATGGCTGTAGTTACAAGGAGATAGCCCGCTCCCTGCTACAGGTGTTCCATAAGGTGGATGTTACTTTTCTAACCTCAGAAGTTCTGAATTATCAGTTGTATCTGGTTCCAAGGTTTGGGGATAAGCAACTGTAGACCTGAGCTGTCTTCAGAGGCTGTTGAGAGAATTAAATGAGATATTGCATGCACTCCTGCCTAGCTGTCAGACAACAACAAAAATAGTAGTCTTACTTTCTCTCTGCCTCATGGTCAGGAGCCAGTTAGTCCATCCTCCCATGTATCAGTCCACCCACCCACCCACCCATCTATCCATTCATCCATCTACCCATCCATCCATCCATCCATCATCCATCATTCATGTTTCCATCCACTCGTCATCCATCCATCCATCTATCCATCCATCCATCCATCCATTAATGTTACCTGAGCATCTGCTATATACCAGGCCCTATACTTCCTTCCTAGGTTCTCTCTCTCTCTCTTTTTCTACTTCATCTTCTCGAGGACTAGGGTCCGATAAGACAAGTAGCAGAAAAATCAAACTGTCATTTCTAGCTGGAGGACCAACTGGCTACGTGACCCTGTGCAAATCCCTAAACCTCTCTGCACTCAGCTCATCATTTCACTCGATGTCCACAGAGGATCTTCGGGCTCCAGCCTGGCTGCTGCTCTGCCCGGGTTCCGCGACCCAGGCTGCATGAGTGCTGGTTTCCTTCCCTTTTCCGTCCAGGAGCCGCGTCGGCTCTGATTCTGGGCCTAGAATTCTGGCGCCATCTAGAGGCCACTGGCTTTGCTTTATTTTTTTTCTAATCTTTATCCCGTTGCCCTAAACCAGCCCCCAACCCCCTGCCCCATCCGTAAACACACACACACACACACACACACGGAAATAATTAGTAGAAAGCAAAGTTCCTGCCTTCACATTGTCTGGAGAGACCTGCCTGGAACTATCACAGAAACACAAAACTGTTTTTAGGTGATATTTGAACCAAAGCAAATGAAAGCTGTGTAGTGGGCACCCTAGGTATGCCAGGAACTCTGTAAGCGTTGTTTATAAGCGTAATGTTATTGTTGATCGGTAAGTCTAGCATTATCCCCATTTTATAGGAGAGGAAACTGAGGGTTGGAGAGCTTAAGTGACTTGCCCAAGGGCTCACACTTTTTAAGTCGTAGAGCCTCAATTGGAACCCAGATCTGCTTGATTCCAGATTTATTAGTGTTCCAAACGTGCGTTGACGGGGGGCAGGGTGTTGCATCGGCTTGTCCCAAGTGTGGGTTACCTGGGCACTTGCCCGGCCCCGGCCCGAGCGGGTCAGTTCCTTTGGGTGGGTTGGGAGGGGACCTGGGTTCCTCCTTCATGGAGAGCAGGGTTTCCCAGCTTTGCTGCAGGTCAGCACCACCCAGCGCCCAGGCCCCGCTGGCCGTCCGGTCTCCCCGGGCGTGGGAGGTGGGCAGTACCTATTTGTGAAGCTCCTGGGGGCTTCCACTTGGCGGCCGCCTCTGACCACTAACGGCGTAGGCCCGTGGTTCTCTGATTCGTCCGTGCTTCGGAATCACCTGAAGTTTTTGTTAAAACGTAGAGCCGGGCCCCGCCCCCAGAACTTCTGATTCGGTAGGTCTGGATGGGGCCCGGGAATTGGCATTGCCAACAAACTTCCAGATGAGGCCGACGCTTCGCGCGTGGAGACCCGTTTTGAGAACCGCTGCTCTCGGGCATTTTAGTTCCTCTTGCATAAAATAAGGGCTCTGACTCTGGCCAGTGTCCCCCTTCAGGCAGCCCCGTGGCGCCCTCTGGGGCAAAGCTGTAGTTAGAGCAGGGGGAGCGAGGGCGGGCGCTGGAGGCCGGCGGTTGGGGGGCTGAGTGGGAGGTGGAGGCGTCCTCCCGGCAGCGGTCCTTGTGCCGTGTGTGCAGCGGAGCCCTGCGTGGGGGACCGGTCCATCTTCTGCCGGACGGAAGTTCTGGATCGTTACTGCTCCATCCCTGGCTACCACCGGCTGTGCTGTGAGTCCTGTTCCAAAAGGGCCCTGGGCCCCGACCCCAGCCCGGACCCCGACCCCAGCCCGGACCCCGGCCCGGCCTCACCGCCACCATTCTCTCCTCCCGGGAGTCCTAAGTCCCCTCCTGAAGCTGTGGAGCCCACCGTGGGAACAACGGGATCAGACGACCATCCGCGTGGCCAGCCCACACAACTCCCAAGACCGCTGGGCACCAGCTCCCCGGTGACCCAGAAACTGAGCCCCAGAGCGTCTGGGGGCACTTCCCCTAGCGCCCCCCGAGGACTGCCTGGGGGCTGGACCAGGGCGCCTGTGCCGGTCTCCGAGGAAACGGGGAGGCTCGGGGAAGACCCGAAGCACCCAGGCACCAGCCTTCCCGCCACCTCCCTGGTGACATGAGCCCCCACCTTGCCTAGCCCGCCAGTCAAGTTTACACTGTGCGCCACCGCAGAGACCGCCAGCTCAGAGGACACACAGCGGGGCAGGGGCAAACACAGACTTCCTTCTAAATTATTTGCCTTCTTGTGGTTCTAGTTTGGGGCTGTGAGCCTTCACCCCGTGAAGTGCGTCCGTGAGGAAGAAAAGGATCAGGGAAAGCCCTAACCGGAGATACCTCAGCAAGCGGCCAGGGTGACACAGTCGAACCCCTCAGGGGCTCCTCTCTGTCTCCTGGCAGGACTGAGGGCCAGCTAGCCCCCCCACCTCCCCCCGCACTGGATGCTTCCAGCTGCCTGCCTTTGCCAGAACTTGTGGGGGCCACTATGGAGGTCCTGTCTGTCTGGGCCCCCTGCCCAGAGAGGCACGGTGGGCCCAGGGAAGGTGAGGGGGGAGCACTCTCAGGGCGGTCCAGGAGGAAGGGGGCTGGGGGTGAATGTGGTCCCTTGGCTCCGGCTGCAGGGCTGGGGTGGGTGGGAGGCAAGTTCATCTCAGGCCCGGCTCTTCGTGGGAGGAGTGCCACCCAGCTCCTCCAGCCGGGGCCAAGGCCAGGATCCAGCTCGCTGGCCGGAAGGTGGTGGAAGGGCCACCTCTGCCCACGCACCTGGCCCCTCCTGTCACTTCTGGTGCCTCCCAACCTCACCCAGCCCGGCCCCGAGAAGGGGGCTCCGGACACTCTGGAATGGATGTCCCCATCATCGGGGCCTTCACGGCTGGTGCTAGACCCCCGGCTGAACCAGGAATGTCAACTTGGCTCATCACTCTGTAGCACGAAAGGAGCCCGACCTGGACGGTGACTGTGTGGGACACAGGGACATGGGTTCTCAGGTCGTGCCCCGTCCATCTTCGTTCTCTGCCAAAGCCCGCACCTGCTGGAGTCAGGGGTCTTCTCCCACCTGGCCGGGGCCTGGCCCGAAGTTTGTGGTGCTGGGGTAAGAGGGGTGCAGTCAGGTCCCAAGGCCCAGGACCACAGTCCACGCAGGCCCAAGCCCCAGGGCAGGAGGTGAGCCTTTGCCCCGTGGCTGGCGGGGAGTGGTTGGCGGGAGGGGGGGACACACTCACGTCGCCATGGGGCCTCGGCTGCCCTCCATGTTACCTCCACAGGCAGGTAACTTCCCTAGACCCCCTGGCTCTCAGGAGGCCACTTCGGGTGCCAGGATTTCTCCCAAGGGTCCTATTCCCAGTCACGTGGAAGGGCTCTCCGACTTCTCGGCAGGTGACAGACCTGCTGGCCAGTCTTCCTTCCCGGGGGCAGGGGGGCCGTTCTGAGCCAGGCTCGAGGCCCAGGAGCAGTGGGCCCCCACCCCCCACCCCCTGGAGAACAGAGGCCCCGGAGGGGGCCTCCCAGCCATCCTCTCCACCTGCTGCCACCCCCTCCCTGGGACGCTGGGGCGCACACTGAATCGTTCCCGTGAGACCCAGCCCGCCCGCGTTAGGGGTAGGACTTCCGGCACCTCCGAGATCCAGATCTTTACGTGTTTGTGTATTTATTAACATTGTCCTTGGTGCTTTGTTTTGGACCCAGAATGGCGTGTCGTGTTTTTCTTGTTCTCCCTGTTTCAGAGGAAAAGGACGGTGAAGCCATCCTCTTGTGTGCTGTGCTGGGCAAGGTGACTGGGGGTAGGGGGTGGATGGGGGAGCAGAGACGCAGAGGCTCGACCCTCAGCCTCCCCGCCTTGGCCTCACTCGCTCTTGGGCTCCTCGGAGCACCAGCTCAGGGAAGAGAGGCCAGAACAGCACGGTGGGCCGGAGGGGGGGGGGGTGCCGCCGTCAAGGGACTCTGCGGCCTTGGGCAAGTCACCATCCGGGTGGGAGTGCCTGGGGGGGTAGTTTTGGGGTGTGCATAGGGAAGAACGGTCTAACTAGCCGAACCGTTCAAACACGCGAGGGGCGGCTTCCCTAGAGCGGGGTGCGCACTCTTTCCCTGGAAAAGTCCAGGCAGCACGAGAGTGCCAGCCAGGACGGGGAGGGAAGGTGACGCTGGGGGTGGTGCCGACAGGCAGCCGCTGTAACTTAAACCCACCCATCCGTGGGGCGCCTGGGTGGCTCAGCTGGTTAAGAATCCGACTCTTGGTTTCGGCTCAGGTTATCATCTCGAGGTTCACGGGTTCAAGCCCTGACTCGGGCTCCGCGCTGACAGTGTGGGATTCTCTCTTTCCCTCTCTCTCTGCCTCTCCCCTGCTCGTGTGTATGCGCGCACGCTCTGTCTCTCTCTTTCAAAATAAACATTAAAAACTCATTTAAAAAACCAGCCACCGTGCTTCACACCTCGCTTGCGTCAGACATCGCTAATCCACCACCCACTCTTTTAAGGAGTGTGTCCCAGGCCCTTCCCGGCCAGCGTGGGGCCCAGGACAAGGCACAGAGGTCCGCTCCAGCCCGCACCTACCAGAGTTTGGACGACCCAGGCTGCAAGTCCAAACCCCGTTGGCATCCCTCTGCAAGCAGCCTCCCCTGGGAACCACCCGTTCGGAACAACTACCACGGGAACCTAGGGGTGCACACACAGTGACATCACTCCTCGGGGGTGCCGGCCTAGGGGACGCTAGCACAGGCCCCCAAACCGCACTCGTGACTTCCGGCGGGGAATTCTGCGGGTACGGGTACAGGGGATGGCTTGAAAAGAGCAGGGTTCTGGGGCCTCCGTGGCGGGGGTGGGGGGGCACGCGCCTTTGGCATGGTGGGCAGAATGGGGTCTTCTAAGAGCCCCAGCACCCCCTGCCCTGACAGGGGACCCGGCACATTTCGTGGGGCAGGGATACCCCCTGGACGTGCGTGCTCGTGTGTCATGGCGGACGTTGCCAGTGTGTCGCCGCCCCGAGCCCCACTTCTGCAGAACCCTCCACATGGGCGCGGTCGCCAGGTCTAGGAGCAGCGCCGGGGGCCTGGATAGGTAACTTAAAATCTCACCCCCCCGGGCACCCGTGTTCAGTCACCCCAGGCCGAGGTGCGTCATCTCAAAGCAGGCCTGCGAAGCTCGAGGAAGAGGATCCCAGAAACCAGCCCCGGGGAACCTCCACTGACCGTTAGGGCCCCTCGGGATCCAGCAGGGGGGTGAGACGGCTCTGGGGAGCCTTTGAGCCCTGAGATTCTGAGGAACGCGACCCCTTCTGCCCATCTGAAAAATGGCGGGGAAAGCGTTTGCCGTGCCTACAATCCGAAAATGCAGGGGACGATGACAAGGGTGCCTCCCGGGGGCGACATTGACCCCGGGGCATTCCTGGAAAGGGGCTTAGGGGACCGGAGGAGCTGTTGGCTGTGCCGCAGGAATGGGCCAGAGTTGGAGTTCGGGTTCCTGAAAAAGCCCCCAGACCTCCACCCGAGGAGTCCTGCCCCTGCTCCAGCGCCCCCCCGCCCCAGGGCCCTTCCACCCTGCAGGGACGGCTGGCCAGGGCCTGGGCAGCCCAAGCCGCAGCCCCGACTGCACGTGACCCGCATCCTGCTTAGGAGGTGGGAAACTACAGAAAATCGGTCCCCCGCCCAACCGGAAGGAAAAGCCTGGTAGTCTACAAAGTGGCACCGGTTTTTCGCCGATCAGAGGGGTGAGGTGGTGAGGCAGGCGGGTGAGCTCGGTTCCAAAGAGCGACAAGCCCCCGCCCCTTGGGAGAGAAGTTCTAACTTAGATCGTGGGAGGAAGTGGCCCACACGTAAGCAGGCAAGAAAATACAAGTGAAGTTTTAAGAAATGTTAAAGGTTAGTGTGACGATTTGGAATCATGACGCACCCCGTCCGGGGTGGGGGGCGGGCTCTGTCTACGTCTCAGCTCTTGTCCTCAGGCCTCTGCTGGATGCACGTGAGAAAGAGGCCCGTGAGAGCATCCCTCGGGACTCCAGCCGAGTGGCAGAGTGCAAATGAGGAAAGCAATACACATCTGCGGTGCGTGGGGGGCGCAGACCCCTCTCCACGGAAAACCTTAAGGATATCCAACAGTAGACCGTTTACGGATCCCAAGACTCAATGTCGTTACGATGTCAGTTCTCCTCTCCTAATGATCTGTAAACTTAAAATTCCAATCAAAATGCCTGCAGGCTGTCTTTTGTTTGTTGTAGAATTTGACGACGTCATGATAAAAATGTTTATGGACATAAAGAGGATTTAGAAGAGCCAAAACGATTCTGAAAAAGCACCGAGGGGCAGAATGTACGCTGGTTTCAGGCGTACTGTGAGAACCAGCGGGAATCGAGCCACTACGATTGGTGTCAGAATCCGCATACAGAACAGCGGGGGCGGAACAGGGAACCCGGAAGTCGATCTATACGACCGTAGTGCTGAGAGGATTCGATTAGGATAGGACCTCATTCAATCAATGATGCCAGAAAATTGGAAGCCCAAGAAGGACAAAAGAAAACCTCAACTTTCACGTCATATGCAAAGATTGACTCGGTCCAAACGGACTGTCAGCTTAAAGGTGTGAACTAAACGTTAAAAAAACTACTACCTTTGTGACTTGGGGTCAGGCCAAGATGACACAGAAAGCGCAGTGGAGCCCGGCCAGGACGGTGTCCTGGGCCCGGCGAAGACCTCTCTGGGAAGGGGAGTAAGGGACGAGGTGGCCCAGCCAGTGGCAGGGCCACACCCCACACCAGCCAGTGGGCAGAGAGAAGCGGGGGCTACAGGAAGCGGCACCCCGTGCCCACCGAGAGAGGCCCAACTTCCCCGGGCCCACGCCTCCCTCCCAGCCTTGGTCCCTCCTTTCCATAACAATGTCTCCCTGATTTCCTTGTCAGTGTCGCCTCCAGAGCTCTCCCTACCCCCAGCCCTGCTGGTCCCATCAGAAAGGACTCTGCTTTGGCCCGCCCTCCCTTCCTCTTTCTGGTCTTTCCTCAGGCCGTTGCCAGAAGGAGCCCAGGGAGGCGGGCCGGTCTCTGCCTGCTACGGTCGTCAGCAGCGCCATCGGTTCAGAGCGGCTGTGCTGTGGGCGGGGACGGCATGGTGTCTGGAGCCACGGCTGGGGCCAAATCCCAGCCCGTTAGCCATTTGCTGGAGCCCCTGCTCTGAGCCTCGGACCCCCCTCCTAGAGCTGAGAGGGGGGTCGAATAAGAGCCGGCTTTGCAGGACTGGGAATGGTTAGCACTTCCCAGGCCTCTTCCTCCACGAAGCCCTCGCCCTATCCCCCCAAGGCCGACTCGATGGCCCCTCCTGAGCGCCCAGGAGGCCATGACTTTCGGTCTCTCCCCACAGCCGGAGTCTGAGCAGTCCCCGGGCAGGGCCTGCATTTCTCTTTCTGTGTCCAGCACAACCCCTGCCTCAGAAAAGCGTTGTTAAGTGTGTGTCTTCCCATCCCAGATTCCTCAGGGAAGAAGACAGAAGGTATTGTGGGCCGGGGCGCCTGGGTGGCTCAGTCGGTTAAGCGTCTGACTCTTGGTTTTGGCTCCGGTCATGAGCTCGCTGTTCACTGCTGATCTTGCTGACAGCACAGAGCCTGCTTGGGATTCTCTCTCTCCCTCTCTTTCTGCCCTTCCTCTGCTCGTGTGCGCGCGCACACACACACACACACACACAGACACACACACACACACACACACACACTCTTCCTCTCAAAAATAAATGAATAAACTTAAAAAAATTATATATATAAAAAAAGACAGGGTACTCTTGCCTAAAGCCTTGCTTTGTTTACAGTCCAAGCCTCCATCTCTCCGCTCGGGAGCCCCCAGCTGCCTCAGCTGCCCCGTCTCTGTGCTCCTATAGCACCCGGGGCATCCGTCTTGGGGGTGACTTACCATCCCCACCGCTAACCCGAGAACCCCTGAGAGCAGGGGCTGACGCCGCAGAGCCCGGCACCCAGCTGGCACCCAGCAAACGCTTCTCGAATCGCGGGCAGAGGCAGGACGCTCGGAATGGACAGCTCTGGGGGAGTGTCGCATCAGACCGTAGCCTGGACGAAGGGCTCTGGCTGGGGGGGCCCCGCCTCTTACCTGAAGGACATCCGCCCCTCCTGCAGCTGCAGAGCTGGCCCGCCCAGGCGGCCGAGGCCGCATCAAAGGCAGTGGGTGACCTCCACGTCCAGCCGGGCTGTCGGCTCAGCACCACCCTGAACGGTGTCCACAGAGACCTGGAAATCTACTTCCGGGGCAGCTCTAGGGGGGGAATCTCTCCCATTTTCAGGTTCCTGCTCACTCACTTGGAGCCGTTATCCAGATAATCGGGGCCCCACACCCTACCTTGGCCAAGCACTTGCTGAGAGGAAGCTAATGGAAGTCCAGGAACCCCACCACCATGTGGGGACAGGTTTGAGGAAAACCCATTCGTCCGGGGGCTCAGGTCCTGCGTCCCAACCTCAGGCACCAGGCTCGGAATCCCTCCCTCCCTTGCCTGGGTTTTCAGTTTCTGTGCCCACCCGAACAGACCCACCCGGGCCAAGCCGGCCTGCACACTCAGCACCCCCGTGCAGCCCCGACTGCAGTGCGGGGGCCTCTGGGAACCAGGGGGTGCTCAGGTGGTCCCCCCTGCAGGCCTGGGCTCATGCAGTTCCCCTCTCTTTTCCTTACTCTTCTTTCGAGACTGGGACCAGACACCACGTCCCCTAGGAAGCACAGGTGAGTTAGTGGTGCCGTCCGTGTGTACCCAAAGCGGTCTATATCCCCCCTGCCTTCACGTCTCTCACCGTCTCATGGTTTCGCCTGACTCTCCCCTCCCCTGGCCTGGGGCTCCTTGAGGGCAGGGGCCAATTCTCCATTACTCAGTCATTCCATCAGCAAACATTTATTGAGTACCTACTGTGTGCGCTGGGGCCACACAGAGGTGAACAAGACAGATGCGGTCCGTCCCCGCAGGGAGCTGACAGTTTGAGAGGGAAGGCAGAGAACGAACAAGTCAGGAATGAGGTAAGGAAGATCCTTCCAGGTGGCGGGAGGGCTAGGAGGAGATACACTGGACAACGCGGGAGGGAAGAAAGGGGTCTGCCGTCCTTGGGTCGGGAGCGGTAACTGTGCTGAGACCCGAGGACGGGAAGGAGTGGCAGGCAGGGCCTGGCAGAGCATCATGGCTGGCAGTGGGAACAGCAGGAATGGGTCCCTGGCTCCCCGGCCCGGCAGAAAATCCATGCATCGTCTGGGCAAGGACCAAGGGAGGGCCTCACGAAGAGAGGGATGACAGCGACGGCTGGGCCTGCGGCCGGGGGAGGGCGTGGGGCCAGAGAATGACAGGATACGGTTTGCATTTTGAAGTCGGCTTTGCAGGTGAATGAGGAGGAGGAGGACAGGAGCTAGGAGGCTGCCATCAGTCCGGAAACAGTGGCGGCCAGGCCCAGATGGTAGCGGAAGAGGCGGAGGGAAATGAGAGTCAGGTGCTGGAGACGGGTTGGCTGTGGGGTCAAGGGGGACACCCAGGTTTCAGAGCACTTGGGTGAGCGAGGTGCCGGGCTGGAAGTGCCGGGCCAAGAGCTACATAGCAGACTCGCTGGGTCCGAGGTTCCTGGGAGCCCTGGAGGGGAGACGTCCGGAGGCGGGAGCTCGGGCCAGAGAGCAGGGCTAGCCAGGTAGGTGTGGGGGTTCTCGGCTTATTAGGGGTGTCTGACAGCAGAAGCCCGGAAGGACGGCCACCAGGGAGAGAGCCGTCGGGGATGAGCGGATGGCCCAGGCAGGAGCCCGGCGAGTCTCTGATGGTTAATAGCAGGGTGTGCTCACCCGGGGCAGGAAACAGCATCGCCGTAGGTGTGGTCAGGTAATATGAGGTCCGACCACGGTAGGGTGGGCCCCTAATCCAACGTGACCGGTGTCCCCCTAGAACGGAAATTCCGACACAGAGACACGCACAGGGGGAGAGGCCCCGTGAACATAAAGGCAGAAATCCAAAGACGATCCTTAGGCCAAGGAAGGCCAACGCTTGCCACCAAACCAGCGGAGGCGAGGGCAGTGGCCCGGAACGGACTCTCGCGTTCGCAGCCCTCGGCAGGAACCCACCCCACCGACACCTCGTTCTCAGACTTCTGGCCTCCAGACCCGGGAGGCAATAAATTTCTGTTGTTCGAGGCACCCAGTCTGGGGTAATTTGCTATGGACGGCCAGTATGACTTACGCTTTGTCTAGCAAAGTAGCAAAGCGGCCGAGAAATTCAGAAAAAAACAAAAAAAAAAAAAAAAAAAAAAAAAGAAAAGAAAAAGAAAGGGACATGCCAGCTTCCCAGAAAACTGTGAACCTGCTGAGCCTGAGTGCACTGTGTGACCTTGGGCAGATCACGTGCCCTCTCTGGGCCTTTCCATCGCTGACACATGGATAAGTGGTTATGAAGGAGCCATACGCTGAGCGGAGAAAAGCCACCGGGCAGGAAGGCGGGCTGGGTAGATGGGGGAAGTGCGGGGAAAGAGGAAGGAGCCAGAAGGGGAAAGCAGCAGACGCCGAGAGCCAGGGCGAGGCCGGGCCCTACCGGGTCTGCGACGGAGCTGGTGCGGAACCACTGCCGGGTGGCCGTGGCCCTGGCGGTCCGATGTCCCCGGGCTGTGCTCGGTGCAGGAGGAGGCGGGGCACAGGTCCAGGGAGGCGGATGCTCCTCAGGCCAGCGGGCACAGCCTCTGGCACTTCGCCGTGCCCGCCTGGGGCAGCGACACGGCCTGGCTCACCTGCTAACAGATCCCACTTCTCCGCGGTCGCTGCTGGGTGTCCCTGGGGCCGCTGCAGACAGGAGCGACTCCAGCAGGGTGCCCTGCTCCGCTCTGGGCTGGGGAAGTCCGAGAACTCCGAGTGTGGCGGGGGGGTGGGGGTGGGGGGTGTGCCTCTGACTGAGCGGAGGTGGCGGTGCCCACCGAGAAGCCGCTGGGATGGGGGCATAGGCGAGACCCAGGACGAGGTCACGCACTGGGGCTGAGAGGGCGGAAGGAGGGCGCGGGTCAGTAAGGAGGGCGCAGTCAGGGCTTTCAGCCCTGCAAGGGTTCTGAGTGGGCTGCCCTCTAGGGGCATCAAGGGCCCAGCGCAGGGGGGAATCTTGGGGAAAAGGAGCTGGCAGGGGGGTTGTGTTACCTGTCTCTGAGCAGTTAGACAGAGGGAAGGGCCTCTTAGAGGCCTGGGCAATGCCGCTCGGGGGGACACACTGATGCAAGGCAAGTGCCCACCAGGACGACGCCCGCCAAAGGCTGCGAGCAGCTGTTGAAGAGTGAGGGGTGATGTCTAGAGGCTTCTGTAGAGACGACGGGGAGGCGGGCGGGAGGGGGACCCTGGGGAGGACGGCAGGGGCTGACAGCACAGCTCTTCCTGGGACCCACGCATCTCCAGGGATCCCAAATGCACGTTACGATGGGGTTCCTCGCCGCAGTTTGTGTGGGGGTCCAGTTCCGTCTCCGGGCTAACGTGAAGGGCGGAGCAGGAGACAGAGGCCGAGGGGCCTGAGACACTGTCTGCAGGAGCTCCGGGCATCTGCAGGCTGGGGAAGGGTCCTGGGATGCCGTGGCAGGGGGATGGAGGCTCACAGAGCCACCCAGGACTGAATACTGGGCAGGCACTCTGGGCCAGGCGCCCGGGATGCGGTTTTCCACACACGTGTTAACACTGAACTCGGGTCTGACATCGGCAGCTTGTCAGCTTGCGAGGTGCGGTCACGAAAGGGTTTTGTTCTGTTTTGTTCTCCCACTTGATACGTGTGGACCCTGAGGTCCTGAGAAGTGAAGGGACCCGCCCCAGGAAGGCGTTTGGGGCTGGGATGGGAGCCCAGGTGCAGGCCCTGTCCCTCGCAGGCCAGGAGGGAGAGGACTTGGCTAAGTCCCCTGGGCCCGAGAGACACAGGTGACTCCAAGGGCCCTTCTGAGGAGCACCTGCTCCCTGCCTCAATTCGGGTGCCTGAGGGCTTGGGGGAAGGCAGAGGTGTGGCTGGGGCTGTACCTACAGGGAAGACAGGAGGGGGGAGGATGGCCGGGCCAGTGCCCAGGGACCCAGCTTCCACCGCCCAGAAAATCCCCGGGCCTCCACCTCGAGGCTTTTCTTCTTTAAGAAATTATACAAGAGGGGCGCCTGGGTGGCTCAGTCAGTTAAGCGTCCGACTTCGGCTCAGGTCACGATCTCCCCGTTGGTGGGTTTGAGCCCCGCATTGGGCTCTGTGCATGGCTCAGAGCCTGGAGCCTGCTTCAGATTCTGTATCTGCCTCTCTCTCTCCATCCCTCCCCTCCTCGCACTCTGTCTCTCTCTCAAAAATAAACATAAAAAATTTTTTTAAAGAAATCATACAAGAAATTATAGGCTTCTTCTTGAAAAACAAATCGGTTTTTCAGATTTTTCAGATTAAAAAAAAATCCATATTTCTACTTAGCAGTGATCACTGTGAACCATTTGTTATCCTTCTAGACATATGCAAATACGTGCACGTATGTGCATGCGTATGCACACACGCGTGGACACCTGGACGCTGTCACTCGTGCCATCGGAAACTGGCCTCCCTCCACCTCTGCCCCTGCAGTGATATAATTATGTAATCAGAGCTTTCTAATCTGAAACATGTCAAGCTTCCTCTTCATCCTCCATGACACACAATACCCCATTATATGGCTAGGTAATCATTTATTTAACCCAATCCTCTAGGACCGTAAATGTACATTGTCTCTAAATCTTGGTAACGTCACCAATGATGTAGGGTAAATCCCTCTCCGCTTACCCGGTTTGTCTTAGGAGACATACCCAGATGTGAGTCTGAGTGAAAAATGTACCAACACCACATTCCGAGGGCACTTGGTGTCTATTTCCCCATTAAGGCAATTGGGAGAGGGTGTTCCAGAAAGGTCGTTCAGATTTTAGTCTCACCAATGGTGTCTTAGGACTGTAGCCCAAACGTTCTAAAGTTCGGTTTTTATCATCTCCTCTCAAAACGCGCAGAGAAGTCTCGGGCATCCAAAGGTACCCCACGGCCAGAATGTTTTGAACGTGCCGTCGGCATGGCAGGACCTGGGCACTCATAGCGGTGTTCCCAGCAGCCTAGCGCATTTGAGGGGCCTCCGGACCGTCACCGCAGCTGATCCCTTGCTCAGTGGTCAGCGGGACAGAGGGGGACAGAATACTGCTCCAAGAGGCAGGACACCCAGGTTCCAGTCCGACTCTGCCTGTCTTCGTGTCAGTCACCGGTCACCTGCCACCTGCAAGACACGGAAAACCATCTCTGGCCTGATCCTTTCACGGGGCTGTCGTGAAGATGGTTTGGGAGGGTGGCCAGGAGAACTTTCTGTGTAAACCTGTCCCTGCATAAAGGGTCGTCAAGAAAACAGGTCTGGTAACAGTGATTGGGTTTTCATTCTAGATTAATGTTTGGAAATGAGTGCTTGAGGGGAGGGGTATATATTGCTAACGTTTATTGAACACATACTAGGTGCCAGGCACGGTGCCATGCCCTTCACCTAATATCTCACTAAATCCTGACAACAACCCTGTGTAGTTGGTGCTATTATTATTCCCATTTCGCAGATGAAGAACTGAGGCTCCGAGAGGTTGACTCGAGTGCCTAAAGTCACACAGCTAGCAAACAGCAGAGACAGTCGCCATGCAGGCTGTCGAGGAGAGACCGTGTAGTTGACAAAACACATAGCTGGAATTCTGTACGCGGGACAGCCCCTGTTATCCAGTAAGTGGCGGTGTTCACCAAAAGGGCTTGGAAATAACCCGCTTCCGTATTAATCCAGGCTCTGGCCGGGAACAGTTCTGGAAAGCAGAAGCCGAGAGGGTAGTGAAGGAACTGCAGACTGTCACACAATGGACAGCCGAGCCTGGCCGCGAAGCCACCAGATCCGTCCCTTCGCTACACCAAGTAACCGCGGAACTGGAACACAGTCAGGGCACGACGGTCCCAGCCGCTAGCGAAAACGAGGCAGTCAATCGACACTTTCTGCAACGAATGGAACGAGCTCTCTGGCTGCTCATTTCCTGTAATTTAGAAGGAAACGCAATATCGTATACTTGACGCAGAACTTCCCTGACCCGTGACCGTGGCCGAAACCTTCCCTTCTCCGGGGCTCGGCGATTGAACTAAAAGCTCACTAAGCAGTTGTTCCGGCCATGAGGAAGCCGGGTTGTCTCAGGGCCTTGAGGCTACGGCCACGTGGGTGCGGAGCAGAAGGGGACGGTGAGCCGGAGAGCTGAGGGGCGGGGGTGGGGGGGGCCAGAAGCAGCAGACAGCCCCGAGTGGACCGCATGCGAGGCCGGAGCAGGGCTCCCAGCCTCAGGGCAAGTCGTGTAAATGAACGTGGGGACTACGGTGGATGGGGACTTATGCCAGGAAGAAGAGGGACCCACTGTTCCCAGAGCTTCTGACGTTTCCAGAGACGCTCCAAATCTTGATTTTTAAATTGTAGCAAGATATATACTCCAAAGATCAAATGCACTTACCGATGGTCTGGGTTTGTTCCTTTGGCCGCATGCCACCTTGGTCAGCTGAGCTGGCAAAGATGGGCTGGGCTGGACCTTTCCAGAGCCTTCTCCCCGAAGCCCCTCCTGTCCTTTGTTTTCTTTCTCTCCTAGTGCAGTGCGTGCAGCTCTAGGTCGGATGACTTTAAAGGGCCGTGACCCTGCAGGGAGAGCCCTCCCTTGGCCCTGGCCAGGGGGGCGCTGTGACCAGCTATAGAAAAGAGGGGCCTGGGAGCCAGGGGACCTGGGTTCTGGCTGTGTGACTGAGGGGACCACATCTGTCTCTGTGCCTCAGCTGTTTTTGATGTCCCCGTGACACTTAGGAAAACAGCATGCTGATCACATGCATGGGCTGCCCCTTACTGACTATGCCAAGTTCCCCAACCTCCCTCTGCTTCAGCTTCCTCCCCTAAAAATGGGCTAATATTTAATCTCATTGTTATAAGAACTAATGGGATAATGCATATAAAAGGCACGAGCATGCCACAAGCATAGTGCCAGGGACTTTAGCCTTTAGCAAATGTTGGTGATTTTTATCCCTGGGAGCCCCACTTATTCTCTAGTTTGCACTTAGAATCATAGACTGTCCAAGTGGGAAGAAGGGGGTGTGGTGAGTGGAGGGGTGAACAGAGGCCCAAAGAGAGAAGGGACTTCCCTGGGGTCGACAGCCAGCTGGGGGCTTGGCTGTGGCCCGGCAGGGTTTAGGGAGAGGCCCTGGGACTTGTGTCCCGACCGCCGGCCCTTCCCCCACGTGCTGTCCACGGTTGGGGCTAGATGCTTGCCCCCCTTCCTGCGTGGGCAGCCATGTTTGGGGGCCCACCCCCATCTTCACAGAAGTGAACAGATCCGGGAGAGCAGCTAAGAGGCACCATTTCACCCTGCTTTCTACTGGTAGGAAGAAAGAATTTAAGCCGTCATCACCCGGGGTCAATTATCTCCGATGGCAAACCAAAGGTGAGCTGAATGGAAAAAACCAGGGCTGGGCTCTGCCAATTTAATACCAACTCTTATGGTCTAAGCAGCCGCAGACGGCACAGGACAAGCTTGTGGTCCGATAAAATCAAATTTATTGACTTGGTAAATTTATTGAGCAAGTGCGGAATGCTATGATAAGAGGCAGAGGGAGTGCCTTTTCTAAGGTCTGAGTTCTGGGTTCCTACTGAAGAGTTCTGGAAGAGCCTGAGGGAAGTAGGGGTCAGTCGTGGACTGGTGACTGGTTCTGAGGCAGGGTGAGGAGAAACAAGAATTAACCAGGGGGGCGGGGTGCTGTCATGAGGCAAGGGTGGCTTAGCAACTGAGTATCCCCGAGGATAAATCAAAATAGCAATACAGTTCTGGGGGGCTCATTGGTAAGAAGGCAATTGTCGATCGAAGAGGAGGCGACTGTGGCATTTTACAGCCGTTGCTTGACCTTGGGCAAACCAGCATTTCCTGTTAAGGTCGCAGCTCGGTGTCATCTGTGTCTGTCCGGCAGCCTGATGCATGGCAGGACTGCTTTTGTGTTCAGTCCAAGATGATTTTCACACTTTTAATCCTGTTCGGGTTTTTATTCCTCAGCCAAGTCAGCAAAAATTAACACACAATTAGCACCGCAACATCTCGGTTGCCATTTTAATTTCCTTTTGCATACCGAAAAGGCCCAAAGGAAATACAAACAGTAAGGAATGGGTCACTAGACACTCAGTGGGGGCGTCAACCCAAACCACATGCTTCATGAAGACGACCCTAGAGATGCCATCGCTTGGGCCGGAGTGAATCAACATTCCAGGAACAGGTTCGTTCGTGCTTCATTTTGTGAAAGTGGGGCGATGGGAGAAGTCAGGCAAAGGGAAGTCTAAAAGACTCGTCGTTCCCCCCAGTTTGGTGGAAAACAGACTGGATTTGCGGACGCCCAGATGGCATCAAAACACCTGGTACTTGTCTCCCATTAAGGATAAAGGCATCTCAGATAGAGATGGAAGGAGAGCCCAGAGGCACTTTCCCCTCCCAGGTGGCAAGGAGAAAACACGCAAACGGTAAGGACTCTGTGTTAATAACCTCTGATGCCAAACAAAGGCTTAGCTGGGTGGAATTAACCAAGCCCTGGGCCACCCCAAAAGCAAACAAAACCTTGAGCCCCGTGAACCTAGGTGGCCGGTGGGCTTCTGCAAGGCAGTCCCCGTAGAACGAGGTAAGTTCCAGACAAGATGGCATCCCGCAACATGAAACAGGAGCTTCGTTGTTTTACGAACAAAATTACGTCTGAACAGACAGTTTTTTTCAAAGCAGGTACACAAATGGGAGAAGCACAAACGGGCGAATAGAGGGCCAGCATCATGAGCCTTCAGAGAGATGCACATTAAAAACCGCAGTAAAAGGGGCGCCTGGGTGGCTCAGTAGGTTAAGCGTCCGCCTTAGTTACGATCTCACAGTTTGTGAGTTCAAGCCCCACGTCAGGTTCTGTGCTGGCAGCTCAGAGCCTGGAACCTGCTTTGCATTCTGTGTCTCCCTCTCTCTGCCCCTCCCCTGCTTGCACTGTGTGTGTCTCTGTCTCTGTCTCTCAAAAATAAATCAACATTAAAAATTTTTTGTTTAGATAAAAAAAATAAAAACCGTAGTAAGAGACCACTTCGCACCCACTAAGATGGCCTTAGTTTTTAAAAAGACCCATATCGAGTGTTGGCAGGATGTGGAGAAATTCACACCCTCACACGCTGCTGGTGGGAAAGGAAAATGGCGCACTTGCTTTGGAAAAGTCTGCCTGTTCTTCAACGGAGTTATCCTGTGTCCCAGCAAGTCCACTCCTACCGCAAAGTGGGTGGCTACCCCAAAGAGTTGAAACATGTACGCACACAACAACTTGTACATGACTATTCCTAGCAATGTTATTCACAAAAGCCAAAAGGCGGCAACAGTCCAAAGGTCCGTCATCTGATGAATGGATCAGCAAAGGTGGTATGTCTGTAGAGTGGAATATTATTTGTCCATAAAAGAAATGAAATACTGAGCCACGCTACGACACCTTGAAAACGTTATGCTAGGTGAAAGAAGTCAGGCAGAAAAGCACATCACACAGGGCAGAGGGAGTGCTGAGGGAAAAGGAGAGTATGGGAGTTTCTCTCTGGAGTGATGAAGCTGTTTCTGGAATGGGCTATATTGCACAACTCTGTGAATTCTAAAAACGGTTGTATCGTGTACTTTAAATGGGTGGATTTTGTAGTTTGTGAGTTAGATCTCGATAAAGCAGACCTATACAAATAACAGTGGGGGAAACTGGGTGTGGGATCTCTCTGAACTATTTTCACAAGTTTTCTGTAAACCTGAAACAGTTCTAAAATCAAGCTTATTTTAAAAAGCTTACAGATGAAGAGAACAGAGACCCAACTGCTTTACTGGCTTCCCAGGACCCAGTTTTTTCCAACCCCTCTGTCCCAGGCAGCTTGGGGAGGGAAATAAGGAACATATGAACTGGCGACACTCAGCCCTCAAGCTGATGTTCAGAGGCAATAATGCACGCAGGGCCCAGATAAACAAAAACAAATGGGAGGGTTGGCTATACCTGTTCCAGATCCAATGTGAGCAAAAGCAAAACACTGACGTGGTGCCTAGACAAGACTTCCACGGGAAAGAAGGAAGGGAGGAAGGAACCCAAGAAGAAAGGAATGAGAGAGAGGAAGGAGAGCATGCAAAGGAAAGATGAAGTCTCCGTTTGGGGAAAAAGACGTCCCCAGGAATTGAAAAAAATATTAGACGAGAAATGTTTTGCCTTCTCAAGAAATTAGAGATAACTTGAATTCTTTGAAATAAGAGATGGAAGTTGAGACAAAGCAATAGAATGAGTTGAAAAGGAGGTTGTGGGGACTAAGAAAAGAAACCAAGGACAAAAATAACACAGCAGCGCTAACGGTTATAGTGGAGTAATATCAAGGAAATCATTGACATGATAGCGAAATGGAAGACAGAATTGAGAAAACATCACACGGCCTGTGGCAGAAACTAACCCAGTGTGCAGTAGAGGTGGACTCGGAGACCACCAATCCACCCATGGGAAGGATACACTAGCAAATCTTTGATTTCTCATCCATAAAATTGTGCAAATAACATCTACTACCCACAGTTACGGGGTATATAGGATCAAGAGTATGGAATCTGGCCATTCAAGCTGCCAGGTTTAAATCCCGAATCTCGTTCTTATTACTTATATAACTTTGACCAAGTTACTTCTTTCTTCAACTCCTTTCATCTGTAAAATTGTCATAACAGCTGTAGTATCTACTTCATAAGTTTCCAATGTGGAAACTTAAGAACCGAAGGATACTTCTTGACATAACTTTATGAGTATGTGATTGTTCCAGTTTATATGTACTTCATAGGTAAACATGTGTAATGATGAAAAATGAGAAGCATTCCCATTAAATAATATTAAAATGCCAACTGTCATCATTATTATTCAACATTATTCTTTGGGAGTATTAGCCAATACAATCAGACAGGAAAAAAGGTATAAATATTGGAAGGGAGGTATCATCTGACTGAGACTTACCAATGAGTTTGACAAGCACACAATTAGCTAGCCAGGGGCAGAAGGAAAGACTTGATCTTGGTGGCTGCAGAGAGGACTAGGGTTTGAGAAGCCAGGAAAGGTAGAGAGATCTCTGTTACTAAAGCTCCAAGGTGAAGTTGAATACCATGTCATGGGTGCTCCAGGGAGGGTTACCCATGGGCTGGGAAGGTTGCGAGAGAGCTTATGAGGGGCATCCAATAATAGGATTCCAAGGCGCTACCAGTGAGGATACAACCTTCCCCTACCTTTGCTGCAAATGGGTCTCCAGCCAGTCACAAAAGGACAACTACTTTGTGACTCCGCAGATACGGGGTACCTAGAGCAGTCCAGTTCACAGGTGGTTGCTGGGGGCGAGGAGGGGGCGTGCGGAACTAGTGTTTAATGGGCGACGATGTTCGGTTTTGCGCGGGGAAGAGAGTTCTGTGGACAGGGGGTTGGCGATGTTTGTACAACATCGTGAGTGTATTTAATCCTCACCCAACTGTCCCCTTGAAATGTGGTTGAAGCGGTAAATTTTATGCTAGGTGGATTTCACCAGGATTTGGAAAACAATGAACGTACAATGGAACGTGGGCTTTCTGGAGGCAAACTC
>PITB01015024.1:0-44015 GCA_004024585.1 Paradoxurus hermaphroditus | reverse complement strand
AAAAATTTAACGTTTATTAATTTTTGAGACAGACAGAGACAGTGTGTGAATAGTGGAGGGGCAGAGAGAGAGGGAAACATAGAATCTGAAGCAAACTCCGGGATCTGAGCTGTTAGCACTGAGCCTGACACAGGGCTCAAACTCAACAACCGCAAGGTCATGACCTGAGCTGAAGTCAGATGCTTAAGTGACTGAGCCATTAAGGTACCCTGAATAAAAAATTTTTAAATTAAAAAAATTATTATATATTTTATATAATATGTATCATATAATAATTATATTATATAATAGAGTTATAATTGATACTACAATTAACTTTAGATGTAGAATAACTTTCTTCTGTCTCTACGAAAGAAAATAAAATTTGGAGTCAGTATTTCTTCAAACCGGTTTTCTTAATACCCATTCAAATCACCCGAATCCATTTTTTTCTCTCCAAAATTTTCCATCTGACTTTCATGCTTGGCAGTAAGCAACCATTATCATAATTTAAAATGATATATTATTTTAAAAAGTTGACTGTTAGTAATGCTGGACTTCTAAGCCATAGAAGTAAAAGATAAGGTAAAAGAGTCAGATATGGACTGTTGCAAAACATGTAACTCAGGCTTTTTATAACCTTAATATGAACATTTTCTAAACATGTCTTGGGCATCCAATGACACTTGACTTAAAATATGCAAAATTAATATATGCTAGAGATACAAAATTCTATTGTACAAAATTTGTAATAGTGCCTTGCATGTGTGTGTTTATGTGTGTGTGTTATGAACACTTAACATGAGATCTACTTTAACTAAATTCAAGTGCATAATAAGGTATTCTTGACTATAGACACTATGTTGTACAGCATGTCTTTCGAAGTTACTCATCTAATATAACTGAAATTTTAAAAACATTGAATAACTTCTCATTTGCCTCTGGTAATGTTATCTCAGGTGTTTGCATATGTTTGAATTTGTCAAATGGTACACATTAAATATGTGCAGATCTTTATATATCAGTTTTACCTCCAAAAAACTGATATGTGCGTGTGTGTGTGTTCATGTGTGTGTGTATAATCATATATAGTATAGTATACATATGTATACATAAATATATATAAATGTGTAATAGTGTATTGTATGTAGCACATTCAACATTAAGCTAAAAGAATGTCAAGAGTGGGAATTCAAATGGTCTAGAAAAAGTATCAATGAGCATTTTACAACAAAAGAGATTTCTTTTGTTTTGTTTTGTCTTATGGATATAATCAAGCCTTGTTTGAATAATGGCAACTGGAAGGATAGGGGGAAATTCCAAGTAGAGTCAAGAATTAAGTTTAGCAGTGGGAAACCATAGAATGAAAAGGGCAGGTAAGACTTTCCGATAGTCAATTTTGTTTTATAGGATATTGTTTCTGCCGTGTCCTTAGCCAAGAGTGCCCTATATTCTTTCATTAGCTATCTGAATCTTTCACAACCATCAAGGAAATTTTGTAGAAAGTTACCTCTGGTCTCCTGAGGCAAAATAAATACATCTTACTTTTGCATTCTTGCAATATGTTTCTTGTACTTCTACTTAGGGCTTCTGTAATTCTGTATGACATTTGAGTTAGTTCTGTTTGTTTTCTTCTATGAAATGTTAAACTCCTTAACATCCAAAGACAGATTTTAACAGTTTTTTTTTTATTCTCATAATGCCATAAACACTGAATAACACAAAGTATGTATCAAAGAGTTCATTGAAATAGAAGACAATAAAAGGGAACTAATACTGGATAGTATAGTGAAGGAAATTGTTAAGGATAATAAGAATTTTGATCCATAACATAATAGTAACTCTCTAGAAAATTAAAATTAAAATTAATGCAACAATGTGAATGAATCTCACAAGGATAATATTGAACACAAGAACACAGACACACAATAGCAGCACATAGTGAATGATCCCATTTAGATAAAATATAACAAGATGCACAAGGAACCTCTAAGGATAGAATTCATGATATTAGCACCTCTTGGGAAGTGCAACTAAGAGAAAGAAATGGGGGCTTTGGGCATGATAGAATATTCTGTATCTTTAGTTGATGCTAACGGAACAAAAGTGTTCTAACTATGAAATTCATTGAGCTATAGACTTTGATTAGCGTGCTTTTATGTATGTGTTATACTTTGATAAAAATTTCTGCATCAAAGTGTGCTTTAGTCCAAAGTTTGAGTGAGATGAATTTTGGAGTGTCATATCTGGTAGATTTGTCAGGACTTAATGAAAGACATACTCCACCATATTTTGTTATGAATTCAATGGGCTTTCTTTGAAAAAACATCCCAAAATAACAGACCCCAGATGATGAAAACACATTGGTCAACTTTCTTTTTATGACGAAGTAACCTTAAAGTTTGTTACAATTGTGTAGATAGAAATTGAAAATGAAACAAAGAAATAAAAAGAGTTTGTCACAAACTTTGGATTTTGTGGCTACATGTAGACACGGGCTGTGAGTCACTGGTAACATTTGTCACTTTCAGGCCTTCAGACCAAACGGCACACCACATGGGACCTGAACGCAGTATTTAAGCTTGTTTGTCATATACTAAGAAATTCAATTTTATTTTCTCCATCTGTTGTTATTTTTTATTTCTGATTCACAGTTTAAAACCAAACCGAATGTCATTGTGTATGTTTTCTAAATGACCGATGTAATATGTGTTAAAATCCTAACTCTTGGCAGAGGAAAGAGAAGTCCAATTGCCTTGATTTGAACTTTCCTTTCATTCAAATAAAACAACATGAGGTGATCTTTATACTTTGCGTTCTAAACTCACAACTCATCCCTGACTGCCTATGCTTGAAGTGAAATTGTATTTTTGAAGAATGGAATGCTGCTCTAGCTAACTCCCCAGTGCATAGTTATTCTACTTCTATTTTCCTGAAATGAGGAGCTGCTATTGTATAATGCATCTGGAGGTCATTAAAACGAAAGTTGGTAATTTCTGAGTATGGTGCTGGTAATAAGATTTACTTGGTTTTATGGGTAAGTTTTTATATAATTGCCCAGTTATTTTAGATGAATTTTCCAAAAACTGAGTGTAAATGTTGGCCTTTTGATAGCCAGGCTAATGTGGCATTTGCAGAAGAGGTATAAAGGCATGCTCAGTAGCATGGCATCTAAAAATGCTGTGAATAAGGGAATTAATGACTTTTCATCCACAAATCAGTCAGAGATAATGTGGGCTATGGAGAGTAAATTAGTTAAATTTTATTCATGTTGAAATGCTTACTCTGGCCACACAGTGCTGACTACTTATCAGCGCTTGTGAGGCTTTCCTGGGATTTCTAGATGAGACCAACTAATAATTATGACTGTTTAATCTAAAATTTGGAGACTGACCTGGAATATATCTCCACATGTTTTGTTATAAGAAAGGATGTGCAAGGTAATCATTCCAGTTACCTTGTAACGTAAAGGGTAAAAGAATAAAGAACTCATTTAAGAAAATTTTTTAAATATACATATTTTTAAGTGTTTGCTTTGAGAGAGACAGAGCGTGCACAGGTGCATGAGCCATGGAGGGTGAGAGAGAGAGGGAGATAATGAATCTCAGGCACACTCTGCGCTGTTAGGGCAGAGTCTGCCATGGCGCTCCATTCTCGGAACCGGAAGATCATAACCTGAGCCGAAATAAAGAGTCAGAGGGTCAACCTATTGAGCCACCCAGGAGCACCAATAAATTGTCAACTTGTTTTTGTATCTAATGCATGATGCCACTTTAGGGGTTGGCAAACTTCTCTTTAAAGAGGCAGAAAGTGAATATTTTAGGCTTCGCAGGCCTTTTAGTCTCTGACACAACCACTCACCTCTGCCGTCATTTACAAGAGTGGCCATAGACAATTTGTGAACAAATGAGCCTGACTGTGTTCCAATAAAACTTTATTTACTAAAATAGGTAGTGGCCTGGATTTGGCCACGCAGGTATGTTTGCACACCCCAGTCCTAGACAAATGAAACAATTAGTGTGAGAGGTATTGAAGTGTCTTCTATCCCTTAGCTTAGCTATCTGTCTCTGAACTTTTCTTTCTTTTTCATGCAAGCTTCCTTAAAAAGTATTTTATAGGCAGGGCTGGTTCCTAATGGGTGTGTTACCAGTGCAGTCACAAAGGACTCCACACTGATAAGCACCCCACATTTGGTTTAATGTTTTGCTACTGTTATCTTGAAGTTTTTAATATTTTTACAAAGGATCCAAACATTTTCATGTTGTGTTAAGCCCCACACATTATGTTATTGATTCCAGCATGTATCACTCCATGTATACTTCGTACTCTCTGTTGCATGGTTTCAACCATTAGTGTTCTTATGAAACTTTTCCCTGGACAATCAGATCATGATGTCATATGAAACTTCATCTTTCTCATCCACCATGTAGCATAGATGCCTTAGACCTACTCTAAGCTTTTGACATTAGGCAATGCATTTGTTTCTTAATTGATTATAATTAAGCCTCTTTTAAAAAGAATCAACTAATATCTTTTAAAATTAAAATATGTTACATGATTTATAATATATTGGTTATGGTTGGGTGGGGAAAATTGAAACCAGCTATATATTTTTCTAACAGAGAGGATTTTAATACATAAAATTGGTCACAGGGTTTTGGAAATTTGAGATAGCAAAAAGACTATGCTAAGGTAACACAGATATTACAAACTGCAAGAACCAGCCACCATCTTCAGGATGGGAAACCCAAGACAAGGTATAGACATTAAGGTAAGGGATGATGTGTGCCCCTGGCACTGGTACCTCTGATGGAAGAGCCTCACAGTGGGTGCTCTGACCATCCAAGGCCGATGCAAGAATCTGTGACATGATAATGGGAATACGGCAATAATGTGGCAGCTGGAACTAAACATGTCTTTTGCTACTGGAAGGAAGAGGTAGGAACTAGAGGCAAGAAAGAAATTCCTTCCCTCCTTGTCCTGTCTTACCAACTCCCACTGGGACTCTAAAGAGTCTGGGGAATGCAGTTTGTAGCTTATCAGTCTCAGTGTCACAAAGCAGAGAACACAAAGTTAAACTTAGGGTTGATAGACAAGAATCAAATAAAATAAAATAAAAATAATCTAGTAGCTGAAGAAGATAGTCAAGAAAATACATCTCACATGTGTCCTCTGTAAAGTAATCCCATGATATATTTAATAACATCTGTAAAGTAAATATACTGTTCCATTTTATGTTTTCTTATGACATTCCGTGATTTAGGATGGTGGCATTTGGCTAAAAGCACAGGTCAGTTGAAATCTTTCTATAGAAAATGAAGACAGTATAGCTACCTGAATCCAGAGAGACTTTTAGAATATTCATAGTAAGTTTTATTAACCATTTTGTGTCACTATTATTATTTATAATTTGATTGATAACTATGAACTCTTTTCCTAGAAAACTATATATACATATACTCATATACAGAATTGCAGTTGTTTTGAATGGGCCAATTCATCTTTGAAGTTCATTCATGGTTCCATTTAAAGAACCCATAAATGTGGAGGAACAGCTTCATTGTTAAGGTTCTTCAACAGTTTCAGATAGACATCAGGTAGACTTCCATTTCAGCTCAGGCTCCCTGATCAGCGACTGGGGTTTTGCAAGACATGTAATATTAATTCTTTTTCAGAATCTACTTTAGCTAGAAGAAAGAACCCAAACAAACAAATCTTAGGTAAGCTAATAAATTACTCTTTAGGACCCTTTAAAGAATCAAAGTGGTGTTTGAAGTAGGTAATTGGAAAATGAGTATAATAAAACTACTGAGAAAGAAAGCCTGCATGCGACACTCGATATCAGTGTTTTACAGGTATGAGCAAATATGGTGACATTTATAAGATGCTATTATATTGGGTTGAATAAATGATGTATATGGTCTATGAATGTAGGGCGGAGTATTAATGTTACCACTTAAGCATCAAATCAAAATGAATAACTCTTTTGATGGCAAGGAAAATCAATAATTAGAGAAGAATGCTTCCTTTGAGGACTTGAAGGCAGTGGCTTTAAAAGTAATATTTACACTTGTGAGACAGCCCCAGGAGCAGAAGTGCCAGAGTTTATATGTATGCATTTCAAAGGATATAGGTTCAGATGAGTGAAAGCTGAATCTTTGGTTTGTATTCTACTCCATAATAGGTCAATAACTATTGGCTTAGTTGTCAATCTTCATAAATTTTGGGAGTAGCAATTTTTCATATTCAGTTCTTTTAAGGGAAAGAGGAGATGCTTTGCAACTTTTTCTTACAGTAGCCAAGAAGGAATTTCTACTTTTCATAGTTATGCATTACCCTAGATCAGTAGCTTTCAAACTTAGATGTTTATTAGAATCAACTCTACAACCTTTAAAACACCAAGATCTGAAACCTATTCCCAGAAATTCTTATTTAGTTGGCCTGGGGTATGGTGCGTGCATCAGTATTTTTAACCCCTTCCCAGCTGGATCTCTTGTGGGCAAAGGTTGAAAATCACTGCAGCTAGTTCATTCTTGAAGGGTCCCATCCAGGAAATAAGAAGATCTCAAAGCCCTTTTGTATTGCTTTATACCAACATAATTATACTTTTAAGTTACCCATTCATAATGTTTTTTTTTAAATTTTATTCTCTCATACCTATTGAAAATGCTTTTCCTTTTCATCACCCCATCACTGTTTTCTTACAGCAGCACAGTGTGACAAATCATTTGAATTTTCAGAGCACAATGTGAAGCTCGGGATTGCAAGGGGCACAAGAATTCTTGCTGAACTAGTGATCTGAAAGTCCCCGTTTTAGCAATATAAGTCCAATAGATCATGTTCTAGGTCAAGAGCCCAAGGACCAGGGTGTGTTGTTATACCACCACATGAGTACTTCCATATCTGCCAGTTCTGTGCATACAAGTGACTTCCTCACTCAGGGAGAATTTGCTAGACCACAGTTTCTATTTGCTAGACCAATTCATCAATTCCTATAGACTTGGTCCTGACAGTCTTCCACAAATACCTTACACCCTTTAATTTCTAATATTTCTATAAGTGAGAATTCAAATCTCTGAACACCATCCTTATTCTTCAGATCTTGAGTTTTAAACCTGAGATATTGAGCCGCCTTCCACTTTTCCCTCATAAACACTTAACAGAAGGAGAATTTTCTCTTTTCTTTCGAAAGTGAATAAAATGAAGATGATTCTAAAATTGTTTGGTGTTATTTAATCACAGCGGAGCCAAGGATTTAAGATTCTAGGTTTTCTGGCTTCTGTTGTAATGCACTATACACTAGACCATTGCTGTCTCTCTCTAGTTATAGAGCACTGAAATCAGACATCTGTTAAATATTGTATGTGACAAATTTTATATAAGTATTCTCTGGCTTACTAGGAACATTTTTAATACTAACATATTTCTTGATGCAATGTGAAAGAAATACAGTGAAATATATATTTTTATGATATAAAATTTCAATTAATTTTTTATCATTTTCACTGGAGATAATGAATAGACAGAATATATTGCCTGTAAAGCAAGGAGAACACAGTCTATCCTGAGACAGAAAATAACACTCAAGGTTTATTAACTCCTTTTAAACTGACTCCTCTACGAAGGTAGGATATATACAGATCACGATAGCTATAGATAGAGATGAAGATAGATAGATATACTTAATTTGCTATTTTGAGGCAACTTTAACTACTTTTAGGAGTCAGGAGGCTGAAATTTGAGGAGAAAGGCTTTTGCTTGTTAAGAAGAACCCATAGAATTCCTATTTGTCAATCGATATTCCATTGTAGAGCTCATTTTAGAGCCTCCCTAATTTATTCAGTTGACTTTGACTTCCAAAGTGCATCTCATTCTGTGACAGCAACAGTAGCCAATGTAAGCGGCACATACTCTTTGTGAAAAAATGATTTGATGTACCCCAACTTCTGCTTTTCTTCAGCAATGGCCATATCAAAAAGGCTCCATTTGACTGAATGGAGATTATTTTAGAGAACTATCAGGTGTCTTAAAAACAAGTGATTATTTTTCTATTACGTCAAGGAAATAATCTCTTCTCTTTGAAAGTTAACTCAACGGGGAGGCTGGGTGGCTCAGTCGGTTGACTGTCCGCCTTTGGCTCAGGTCTTGATCTCATGGCTTGTGAGTTCGAGCCCCACGTTGGCCTCTGTGCTGACAGCTCAGAGCCTGGAGCCTGCTTTGGATTCTGTGTCTCCCTCTATCTCTGCTCCTCCCCTGCTCACACTATGTCTCTCTCTCTCTCTCTCTCTCTCAAAAATAAATAAACAGTAAAAAAATAAAAAAAAAAGAAAATTAACCCAACATGAATCCAGGGATGACATGGCAGTTTCATATAGTTGGTTCTTTCCAGCTCCTTCCCAGAATATCTTTTTTATTATTTTTAAGTTCATTTATTTATTTTGAGAGAGAGAAGGAGACAGAGCATGCACAGATGTCACCAGGAGAGAGGCAGAGAGAAAGGGAGACAGAGAATCCCAAGCAGTGCACAGCCTAATGTTGGGTTTGATCTCACAAACCATGAGATCATGACCCGAGCTGATATCAAGAGTGGGAGGCTTGACCGACTGAGCCACCCAGGTGCCCCATCTTTCCCAGAATATCTTAAGACCAGTTACGATATAATTATCTTTTAAATATAAAAAATAAAATCATATAAGAAAAAGATTCTCCCCTTGCATATGCTCATAATGGCTCAGGGATCTGGTGAAAGTGTACAGAAAAGGACCAACACTTATTAATTGTGTGATGTCTTAAGAAAATGTCCTTGGTAGACACAATCTCTCTCTCTTTTGGT
Organism: Paradoxurus hermaphroditus; assembly: GCA_004024585.1. NCBI lineage: Eukaryota > Metazoa > Chordata > Mammalia > Carnivora > Viverridae > Paradoxurus > Paradoxurus hermaphroditus. The sequence goes on along the minus strand of PITB01015024.1, from coordinate 35,203 downwards.
TAATCTCTTGGGCAGCTTTGTTTTTTCTTTTGAGAGCAGCTCTGTGCCCCCCAGTCCCATAGGGTTTCATTTCCTCCCCCAGAACTAGAAATCTGACCCCCTTGACCACAATAAAGAGGTCAGAGATGCAGCCACAAGGGGTCATCTGCAAGACAGTAACTGGAGCATCCCAAGGCAAATGAGCTCTTCATGTCAGGATTTGCCCATAAGATCTGTGTAGACCTGGAGCTGCCACTGACCATGGTTGCCATTCCCAGAAATGAAATTTGCACAGAGGAACTAGAGATGAATGGTGGAAAGAAAACAGATCTTAACTAATAAACAATCTACATACATAATTCTATGGATGTTATGAAGGTTTCCTTAAGTCAGTATGATAATTTTATCATTTTTGTTTTCCAGGTATAGAAAAGGAATTATGTTTAACTAGATAATATCTTACTAGATATAGAATTGATGTTGGTAAAATCTTTGGGGTAATAATGCTATATACTGAAATATACCTCAAGCATTCTTTCTAAATTCATTTCTTAGACTACAAAAATACCTCGGCGTACTAAAATACTTCTTTATCTCAGAACATGAGTTTTATTTAATCAGAAGATTTTTGGAGAAAACACCTCAAAATCATAGCCAGAAACAAGAACTGAATGACCTATTTCAGTTAATAAATGTAATTTTATTTTTATAAGTTAGTATCAAAATCAAAGAAAAGATGGAGCCATTTATATCTACAGACTGTTTCCCTTTTTATGCATTGTTTAGATAGGATAGACTTTTTTAGTTGTGTTTTTTTTTTTTAACTTAAGTATAATTGACATAAAGTGTTATACTAGTTTCAGGTATACAATATTTCAGATATTCTATATATTTTTCAGTACTCATCAAGATAAGTGTACTCTTTTTCATAAATTAAAAAATATTTTTTAAGGTTTATTGCTATTTTTGAGAGAGGGAGAGAAAGAGGCAGCACATGAGCAGGGGAGCGGCAGAGAGAGAGGGAGACACAGAATCTGAACTAGGCTCCAGGCTCTGAGCTGTCAGCACAGATCCTGATGCAGGGCTCAAAGTCACAATCTGTGAGATCTAGACCTGAGCTGAAGTCAGCCGCTTACCGACTGAGCCACTTAGCCACCTCAATATGAATGTACTCTTGATCTTCTTTATTTCATCCATCCCTCTACCTACATCCCCTCTCGCAACCACTGGTTTGTTCTCTGTATATAAGCATCTTTTTTGTGTGTCTTGTTTTTGTTGTTGTTCATTTTTTTTTATGTTGTTCATGTTTATTTGTTTTTGAGAGAGAGAGACAGAGAGTGAGCAGGGGAGGGAGGGGCAGATAGAGAGGGAGACACAGAATCTGAAGTAGGCTCCAGAATCTGAGCTGTCAGCCCAGAGCCTGATGCGGGGCTCGAACCCATGAACCATGAGATCGTGAACTGAGCCGAAGTTGGACACTTAACTGACTGAGCCACCCAGGCGCCCCTGTTTTGTTTCTTAAATTCTACATATGACTGAAATCATATGGTGTTTGTCTTTCTCTGAGTTATTTCACATTACACTGTCTAGATCCATCCATGTTGTTGCAAATGACAAGATTTCATCTTTTTATGCCTGAATAGTATTACATATATATATATAAAATCACATCCACTTTATACATTCATCTAGGGGTGGATACCTGGGTTTCTTCCATATCTTGGCTACTGTAAATAATGCTACAGTAAACACAGGTGCAAATACTTTTCCAAAATAATGTTTTCATATTTTTTGAGGAAATACCCTGTTGTGGAATTACTGGATTTTTTGGTAGTTTTATTTATTTAATTTAGTTTATTTATTTTTGTTGTTGTTTAGCTTTATTTCACGATCATAAATTTCACTCTGCAATCCAGCTAGACTTAGAGGGGAGAAAGTAAAACATGGGACCCATGGAACTGCAGTGGAAGCACAAAGATTATAGGAGATTTCAAGCAGAAGAGGGTGATGGGGTGCTCTACTGAGCTACAGAAGGAATGGTCTGGTAGTTAAGATAAAACACAAATCTGATTTATTAGATTTGTCCGTCGTCAGCAGTGATGATCGTCTTGCTGGTCTTGCCATTCCTGGACCCAAAACACTGTATGGCTTCCCAAGTTCATGCCTTCCTTCACCTTGCTAAACACCACATGGTTGCCGTCTAATCGTTCAGTCTTGGCAGTGCAGATGAAAGACTGAGAAAGACTTGTGTTGGGTCCAGCATTTGCCATGGACAGGATGTCAGGACATGTGGGCTTCAGGATGAAATTCTCGTCATCAAATTTCTCCCCATAGATGGACTTGCCACCATGGCCATTATGGCATGTGAAGTCACCACCCTGGCATATAAATCCCAGAATAGTCCTGTGAAAACAAGAACCTTTGTAACCAGATCCTTTCTCCCCAGTACTGAGAGCATGTAAGTTCTCTGCTGTTTTTGGAAATTCGTCTGCAAACAGCTTAAAGGAGACATGGCCAGAGGCTCGCTGTCCACTGAAGAAGAACACAGTGAGGTTGACTATAGTTGGGCGTGTTGGTGGTTCTGGGGCAGCAGCATCTGTAAGGCCTGGTAATTTAACTTTTAATGTTTCAAGGAATTTCCATAGTGTTTTCCATAGAATAGACTCTATTAATAAGGTATATAATATTGTTAGGTTTCTCTGTGTATCCATTTCACTAATTTAATAAGTATTAACTACCTACAGTGCATTTGCTGATCTGGTAAATACCGAAAGTACAACACAAAGACAAAGAGACCCTTAACCCTAGTCTAATAAGGAAGACACGCATTAATCAAATAATTAGATACTATATGAATATAAACTGAACTGTAATCATGGAGTAGATGTTATGATTGCCTATAGTACAAGTCTGGATTTTAACTGGGGCTTGAAAAAATGATAAGGGTAGATTGTTATATAATTTTCAAGAGTTTGTTTTTGAATATAAATCTGATTTTCCTTTTTCTCTATTTAACTTTGTTTATGCCATGATTATTCCTTATGTGCAACTGTGAATCATTGACAGCAGGTACATAAAGATATAAGTGAAGAAAAGGGACTCTTTTTTCTATTTACCATAACTATAAGATCTGGGTATTATTAGCAAGCTCCTGTTCACATTACCATTGTACTATTGTAGGAGTGAGGCACCTGGGTGGCTCATTTGATTTAGCATCTGACTTTGACTCAGGTCATGGTCACCATTTGTGAGTTTGAGCCCCATGTCAGGCTCTGTGCTGACAGCTCAGAACCTGGAGACTGCTTCTGATTCTGTGTCTCCCTCTCTGTCTGCCCCTCCATTGCTTATGCTCTGTCTCTGTGTCTCAAAAATAAATAAACATAAACAAACAAACAAACAAACAATTTGTAGAAGTAGAAACACCAGAAATGTGTATTTTGTTTTATTAATAGCATAACATTTATTTACCTATCAGCTATGTAAAATATTGAATAAGGAAGGCAAAAGTATTGAAGATGGTAAATGAAGTATGTACTATAAATCAAACAATTTTGTAAAATTTTAAAATAAAGTCCATAGAAGCTTACGAATTAAAGAATATTTGAATATCTTTATATACATACATATAATGTTTTTTTTTTTTCATTGCCTTACCATTATTTAGTCCATTTCCCTTGTTTGGAGGGCAAGTTTTCCAAGAAAAAAGCAGTCATGGCTTTTATCAAGGCCTTAGAGGAATGGCAAATTTTTCTAGTTATAGAGGTTTTAAGAAGTTGAGTGTCTTTTCTATTAAGCATACCATCTCATAAGTTAGTTATACAAAATAAGAAATCCATTTGATTTCTTTGAATATATGCAGCAAGAGATAAAAACTGTAAGTATGTGTTTACAATTGGGGACAGTGATCAGAAAAACTGGTGTGTTTTTTAAAGAAGTTTAACCCTTGTTAGTAATTCAGTAATTATTGACACTTCCAAATTTACTATATATCATTTTAGTTAGGTTTATACACATAAAATATGATTTTATATCTAAGTTTAGAAAGTAGAAATTGAGTCAGTAGCAAAAATATTGAAACTTGAGATCAAAAAGAAAATTCTATTTCAGCTGCAATTTCACCTATTGATTTCTATTACAAATATTCAAGAGAGTTCCCAGCAGTATTGGTGAATTGTTTTCATGCAGTACTTGCTTAATTGGTCATATTCTGAATCACACAGTTAGTGTTGAATTTTTGACATACTCCTAGGAAATACTTTTATTTGTGTGTTTATCTACCATGTTTTCCTTCAACTCTTCATTTTGGCACTATGCTTTAAGTCTCTCACTAGAAGTTAGTTTATTTTCTTCCTAAATTGAATTCTGTTACCAAAACCAAATACAGGGGCTCCTGGGTAGCTGAGTTAAGTCCCCAGCTCTTGATTTCAGTTCAGGTCATAATCTTATGGTTCATGAGATGAGCCGCAAGTTGGGATACAGGCTGAGAGCAAGGAGCCTGCTTGGGATTCTTTCCTTCCTTTCTCTCAGACTCTCCCTACTGTCCTCTCTCTCTCTCTCTCTGTCTCTCTCATTCTCTCTTTCAAAATAAATAAATAAACATTAAGAAAAACAATACAAAGACTTTTTCTTTTTCCTGAGAAAATTAGCTGCCACTTCTTTCTCAGGCTTATGAACAAAGTATTTTCCTTTCGAGACAGATTTAAATATTTTATTTATTTATTTATTTATTTATTTATTTATTTATTTATTTAGGCCTTTCTGAGAGAAGCAGAATGGCACTTGGTAAGGACATGTGTGTTGGGGTCTTATAGCCTTGTGTTCCCATCACGAGTATCTGTGGTGTCTCACTGATCTTGTATCCCAGGTAGCTGTGGTGTCTCACAGTGTGAACCCTGCCTGAGAATCATGCCTACCCTGCCTGATTTTCTTGGCACCCTTTGCTCATATGTGAAGGTGCCTAGCATGATCAGCAAATATGTGCTCAATAAAGCTGACTTTATTAAACATTCATAATTATCATTTCTCAACATCTTAGAACATCTCTGTGAGCTTATATGTTGTCAGGAGGTTTAATGTATAAAAGAGTGACAATTTATTTTAAAAATATTATTTAAAAAAAAGCCTCTGTCATCCCTAAGCATGGAATTTGACACTAGGTTTCAGATGTTTCATTAAAAAATAAGTTTAAAATTATTATTCATTAAACATCTTACTTAAAAAGAGAGTAAATGAATGATTTTGGTAACAAGAAAGACAAAAACTATTCACGTATAACTTGGCTCTTTTAATGGTCTGCATATTTATATATTAATTTGTATATTAATTTGTACACCTGTGAATCTTTAAGAATACACTTTCTCATCTATATGATGGGACAAAGTAATATGAGGACATTCTGATGATCTTTTGCAACAGCTGTTTAAAAAGATTTCTAGAAAAAAATACCTGTTATATTTTAATTTACTTAAAAAGCAATTTTGCCTCTTACCCTAAGGATCTCATAATGCATTGTAAGTGGTCCTATTTACGTACCATACAGAACTGTAGCATTTTCTAGATGGATAGAAGGAGATTAAACAGGTGTATTAACTCTTTCTGGACCAAATATGCCCTACTCTGCAAGGGTGAATGGAATTCTGAGTTCCTGCCAGGGAGTAAATTAAGCACTTGGAGACTCTTCATTTAATGATCTCATGAATCCTCATAATATTCCTTATGAGGTAGATGACAAGTTGTATTAGCTCCATTTGTATTACAAGAAAAATGAGACCTAAAGTTGTTACACAATTTCAATGCGTAGGTTAAAAAATGTGTTTCTATCACAGGATGGTCTACAGGATTATATCATTTCACATGTGTCATAATTACTTTGTGTATGTAGAATTACATTTGGGGCCTCTTCAGATTGAAATTATATCCTTATGTTTTGTGTTTTATGTCTTTTTATATGTCAATAAGCACCATGTCCCCAAAGCCTTTTCCAAGACTTATATTTTGCATTTCTCTGAGTATATAGGCTTTCCGATTTGTAGGAATAGCTATGTTAAAATCTCCCAGGAGATAGCCCAGTCCTTATAAAAGATCAAATGCCTTAGTCCTGAGCACTACTCAGCCTTCCTTTAAAACATCAATATTGTCAAGAGGTATTGGAATATCATTTAAGTAGTTCTGTAAGGAGGAGTAGTAGTACCATCATTTGCAGATTGTTGTGAGAAGAAATTTCTTGAGTCATCCAGAAACAAGGAAGACAAAGGATCAACTATGGAAAGTTGGCTCATGTAGTTCCCACTTAGCTGAACACTGAAAAATGGAGAAAGAATGCTGTTATTAAATGGAAAAAAAATATTGGAGAGAAACAATTCATTTTCAACTGCCGTGCCACTTGCTGCCAGATGATAGAGTTCCTATGGTCTTTTTATTCTCCTTTCTGAAGGTAAATGTTCTGGTGAAGCCTCTTGTAGATGATGGAGAAGGAATATATTAGACCTTACCAGATTTTACTTAGTTTCATTTTCACCATCTTTGTGAAAATTATCGGCATAAACAATATTATGTAGGCTCGATTTGAGCATTTGCCTTTATTTACTATGGTGGATTATAAAATGGAAATTAGTGGGACTTCGATGTCTATACATTCATACATTTCTAAGAGATTAACAATATATTGAAAATTTGAATGGAGAGTATCACTGAAGTATATTTAATTTACCTTGTCCAGGTGGTTAATTTGTTTCTTCCTGTCGTCTTTAATACTCTGAAAGATGATGCAAGTATAATATTACCTGGTGTGACACATTCTTGCTTCTGATCACATTCCTACAGAGAAATCATTAGTTTCTGTAAAAGATATTCTCTGCAAATGACAAGAAAATAAAGACTAGCCATGAGAAGAGTGAACACTGGACCCAGTGTCACACATAGAAAGAACAAAATAAATGTAGATATCTATATATAGATATGTATAATTAAATTGCTGTGAAGTCATACATAAAAGTGATTACCTCTGAGAAGAGATGGAGACATAAGATAATAATTAAGGAGATCATTAACTTATTCACTAATATATAATTTCCTTAGAATACAAGCGAAAGCCAATATAAATAGTTAATGGCGATTAATTCTTGAATGTGATAATATGGGATTTTGTTACATTGATATTTTGTGCTTTTCTGTATTAAAAAATCATTGAAAAGTAAATTTTAATAACAATAAGGAAGTAGAAAATAAAAATTTAGAACATGGCTTAAATTATGATTTTGAATCCTGGTTAATACATTTTCTTCTCGTAGCTATGAAAAAACTTAATTCATTGCATCTCAGTTTTCTTGTCCATTAAGTGGCGAAAATAAATATCACTCAACATGCTGCAAGAATTCAATGAAAAAATGTCTGGAAAACATTTTTTATTCTATCTGTCATTTAGCAAGCTCTCATTAAATTGTTAGTGTGCTATTATAAAGCAGAGTTACTATTTTTTTAATAATTAGAAATTATCCATGTACTAATTGAATAATCGTGTTATAATGCATCTTTCCATGAAGATAAGTGCCTAATAATTTTCAGGTGCTACTGATCTTAAATTCAAAGAATTTTTATCTAGTATGTGAGCATTTGTGTTTGCATGAGTATGTAATATAACGTGGATAATTTATGGCTATATGCAAAGATTAGATAAAATAAAAAGTGCTTAGTAAGAAAAAGGATTAATTTGCATCTTGAAGAATTTAAGGGTAAGATATATATGTGTGTTCACATAGAGCAGAAGGTAAATATGTGTAAAAAATGAAGAAAAGCTCAACATGTGATATTTGTGGTCATACTGTCTAAAGAACAGCTATTAGATTAGAAACTTTGGAATATACATGTTTTTTTTCCCTCTAAATTCTTTCTGTTCCCTTTGTTACGTTAGTTTCCTTGCTTCTTGGTTTTAATCATTTATCCTTTAGAGGCTTAAGTGTACTTTTTCCTGTTATAAATTTCTAGAGAAAAGAGATAAGTGGTATAGTAGCAGACTCAAGACAATTCTTTCCTTCCATTTATTTTTATTTATATTTTAAATATCTGAAATAGAAAAAAGTTTCCTTCTCTGTTATAAGAAGCGTTGGGTTGGTGCTCAGTGAATAATAAATCATCGTAATAAATGAGATGACTGGAGTTCTTGCAAAGCTGCTGCACTCTGGTGTTAATATTGTTAGAGGATGTGTGTATCTTGTCCCATGTGCTACTCCAGCTAATTTAAAGAGGCCCCGAGTATCTTCTACCGAGAAAATAAATAGTGCTTTATATAAATGTATGAATTCTGAGGAATATATCATCCATCGTGTTTTCCCTTCATTTTTTTTCCTATTTCTATAAATATAATTTACACAGTTCTTTCATTCCTGGAAAATTCAATGCATATAAAATTTATAAGACAAATATTGTTTGAATATGTGTAAAATAGTTAGAATCCAGCTTTGGATCATTGTGAACCAGGTTTTAACCTAAACAAATATTATGTGACATTAGATTATTGTGGGGCATGTAGGAACATTCTTTATTGTGTAGGACTGTCTCCCCCAGACCATTCTCTTCTAAGTGCCAATGTCTCCCCCAGTCATTGTGACAACAAAAAATCTACACAAATCATAACACATTCTGGAACCCATCAGAAAGCAATTCTCAAGGGATAATATATGTTAACAATCATCAACATTAAAATGTTCTAATAGGTTTATAAGAAAACATTAATTTTTCTATAAATAGTCTGTAGAATGCTCTCACAACACTGTAATTCCAAAAATCTTTTTCTTCCCATATTTTCATAAATTAAGTTACCATATTTACTTACATGGTAGGATATATTTTGCACATATATAGAAACAACAATAAGAAAATAATACCCCCTTTCATGAAGTTGACTTAAAGACTTTTGAAAAACCAGTACTACTTTTTTTAATATATGTAACAAAGAAGATGCAAATTGAAATTTTGAACATCTCCTTTTTTTTTAATTTATAGCTTCTTCGTACTAGAAACACTACTTTTCTATATATCCTTCTCATTTTTATGGGTAGTGTCTTTCATAATATACTCTTTTCCTGGGATGCATATTTAAAGATATCCTCATATCAATCATAATGAGACAGGAAGGAGAAGTACAATTTGCTCCATGCTGCATTATTATTGCAGTATAGTTTTTAAGTTTATTTATTTTGAGAGAGAGAGAGCAATAAGGGGAGGGGCAGAGAGAGAGAGAGAGAGAGAGAGAGAGAGAAGGAGAATCCCAAGCAGGCTCCACACCGTCAGCTCAGAGCCCCTGATAAGAAAGCAAAGGATGACTTGTCAAACAACAGTTTCAATTTATGTTTTTTGTTTTTTGTTTTTCCTGAAAACTACTCATTAATTAGGTTAGCATTTTCTGGAGATGTTAAAAATTGTAGTATTAGATCTAGGGCAAAAATAGGAAGTGAAATCTGTTCTTAACAATATTGCAAATTCTATTTATCTTTTATATATATTAATATTTTATCTCTAGAAAGATCAGACTGAAAAGCTAAGTTTGACTATCATTTTAATGCTATGAAAAACTATTTTACTCAACCTTCAAAAGAGGAAAGAAAACATCAAAAATCTTCCTTATACCAATATTTTTAAAATAAAAATATATCTCATTTGCACAAAAAAAAATTTCACAGACAGCATAATTCACCTTATCTTCTCATACCTATGCACAGAGGCAGAGTGTTAATATATTTAGACCTTTCGATTGGAGACTTAGCATTTACACTGGCATAAAATATTAATACTATCATCCAAGCAGAAAATTCCAAATTAACAGAAATCAATATTGCTATAAAGGCAAAGTGGGAGTTACCATGAGAAATGGAAGCAATTCTATAAAACATGGGTTAGCAGGATATTAAGAATCTAGATTTAAGCTTTATTCTTCATACATGGTAGGACAAGGCATTAAGCTACCTACTGTCTCTGTTTTGAATGAAAGTGCTTTCTTTCTATGACTTTAATATTAATACCTAACGATGATTCCAGACTCTGGATCCAGATTGTTTGGCTTTAAATCTGGCTTTGTCAAGTAATGCCAGACAGGTTCCTTCCAAATTTTATACTTTAGTTTTCCCAACCTTGTTTTTATTTTTTTTTTGAAGTGTAATTGATATACAACCTTACATTAGTTTCAAGTGTACAACCTAATGATTCAACATTTCTATACATTGTAAAACAATCAGCACATTAGGTCTCTTCACCATACAAATTTATAACAGTTTTTTATCCTTATGAGAAACTTTAAGATTTACTTTCTTAGCAACTTCTGAATTAGTGATATAATATTATTGACTATCATCCCCATCCTGTATACTGCATCCCTATGAATTTTGTATTTTATAAACTGAAGGGTGTACCTTTTAATTTTATAAGTTGACGTTTGTACCTTGGGATTCCTTCAGCCATTTCACCCACTCTTCAAACTCTCTCTTCTGAAAACCAGCAATCTTCTCTTTATCTATGAGTTTTGTTTTGCTGTGTTTTATTTTGTTTGTTCACTTGGTTTTGTTTGTTTTTGTTTTTGTTTTTGTTTTTGTTTTAGATTCCAGATACAAGTGAAATCATACAGCGTTTGTCTTTCTCTGTCTCACTTATTTCACTTAGTATAATACTCTCAAGGTTCATCCATGTCTCAAATGGCAAGATTTCATTCTTTTTATGGCTGACTAATAATATTCCATTGTAAGTATATACCACAGGTTCTTTATCCATTCATCTGTCAGTAGAAGATGCTTAGATTCTTCCATCTTGGCTTTGTAAATGATGTTGCAATACCCGTAGGGATGTATATGTCTTCAGATAAGTGTTTTTATTTTCCTCTGGCTAAAACCTACAAGTGGAAATACTAGATTGTATGGTATTTCCATTTTTAGTTTTTAGAGAATCTCCATCCTGTTTTCCTCAGTAGCTGCACAAATTTACGTGCCTGACAACTTCTGAATTAAAAACAGTGTAAGAGGTTCTCATTACTCCACATTTTCGCCAACACTTGTTATGTTTTATCTTTTTGATAATAGCCATTCTGACAGGTGCAAGGTGATAGCTCGTTGTGGTTTTGATTTGCATTTCCTTCATGATTAGTGATATTGAGCATCTTTTCATATACCTGTTGGCATCTGTATGGATTCTTTGGAAAAATGTCTATTCATCTCTGCCCATTTTTAAATCTGATTGCTTATTTTTTGTTAGTGTTTATTGTATGAGTTTTTTAATATGTTTTGAATATTAACTCCTATTACATATATAGTTGACAATATTTTATTCCATCCAGTAGGCTGTTTTTTTTATTTTGTTGATGCTTTTCTTCACTGTGCAGAAGCCTTTTAGTTTTATGTTGTCCTGTTTGTTTACTTTAGCTTTTGCTACCATTGTTTCCAGAGTCAGATTTAAAATAAATATATATATAATAAATTTACATATATATTTATATATGTATAAATATATTTATAATATATATATTATAGTATACTATAATAATATAATACCATATACTATAGTATAGTATATAATATATATATATATTATAGTATACTATACTAATATACTATAGTATACTACAGTATACTATACAGTAATATATATATCTGCCTGTCTGTAGTCCACTTAGAACCTATTTCAGGCTGATACTACATTAGGCCCTCAGTTCTCTACAGACCATTGGCTGTCTTGGAGGTTGGCCTGGTTGATTTATAAAACCGGATGTTTTGGGACCTCCTTTATCCAGAACAGTTCTCAAGGGCTGGAGTAACTGATCCAGGGTACCAACCCCTGCTCCTCCATGTTTATGGGATCAGCCCTGGTCCCTGAACTGTGGATGGGGTTTTTGACAAGACTGCTTCCCTGAATCTCATACTTATCTCAATGTGGTCCTTTGCTGCTTTGTTGGAGAGGAACTTGTTTAGGTAGTTTTTAGAGGAAAGTTTTTCATCTCTAGCTGTAGATTGATTGTGTCCATGGGGAGAGGTGACTTCAGATTCTTCCTACAATGCCTCCTTTCCTCATCTCTAGGTGGGACACTTGTGCTGCCTGCCTAGACATGATGTCACTGGCGCATGAGAAGCACTCCTGGAGTGTGAGCAATTTTTATTGTTGTTTTTCAGTCAAACAACTTAATTGAAAAACCAAAAATGATTCACAGTAATTTACAAATCTATGTGAAAAAGCACTTCTATGGGTAGAAAACTACCTGTAATGTTAATGACTTAAAATATTACCAGTTAATGGATAAACAAAAAGTAAAATTAGTATTTTTATTTTTCTTAAATTGATATACAATATAATTTTACTATCTTTAAACACCTTTTTTCTTTTTTTATCTACCAACTTCAGCAAATTTAGTCAGCAACAACCAAAACAGGAGTTTCTTTTGTGAAAATTATTCACCTTCAATAGCATATGTATTATTTAAATTCATTCACATATTTGAAATCCAGACATTAGATTTTGTATTCACAATTCTTTCTATATCTGTGCACTCTCAGAAAAGTAATGAATAGTCGAAATGCCTTTGCTCTCAAACTTCAGTTTGCAATGATGAAATCACTCCTGAGCCAAGCATCCAGTCTGCAGGAAGGGAAAGCACTAATGAAAATTAGCATTCCAAAAGAATCTTCTGCAGCTGTCATCATAAAAAGAAACTGATTAGTGGTTTGGACGGTGCTAACTCTGTAAATTATCAAACAAAATACTGCAGAAGCATCCATTTACGTATATGAAAATTACAATTTGAACATCACACTTAGAGCACATTAATCAACTTCATTCTTTGTTTTTATGGGTAATGAGGCTTTGCAGAAAGGTAAACAGCCAGCTAAATAAAGTTGCTTTGACAAAATGGATTAAATATATTCATACTTAAAAAAAATGTGCTAAGAGGTGTTTAAATAAAGGAAGCCTCTCCTGGTCATTTATTTCTATTTTTGGTTCCTACTTGGACTTTTCCCAGTTCTGATAATTTTTTTTTTGGTCTTATATGCATTTTCGTGTCTTTCATAGTTTATCTGTAATGTTAATATGGGGCTTTGAGAAACTGATTAATATGTTCTATCACTTTTTGTTTGACATTCAAAAATACAACCTTAATTAAAATACGTTCTTAAAAACTCAGATGTTACGTAATTTGTTGTATATAGCAATAACCATTTCCTGTGATCAAAATGGCATGATTTTTTTTCTAATAACTTTTCCTGTCTTATATTATTATATATAATAATTTATATAAAGGGAAACTTCCCCTTTTATAGAAATTATATTTCTGGGAAATGGAACCAACATCATACATAGAAGGCTAAATTTATAGTTCTGATAATCTATGGGTAAATGGATTAGTTAGACAAACCAAACATTAACATAAATAACCATTGTTTCTCTAAATTTTTGAAGACCTAATATGCAAAAGGTACTGCGGATGTAGCAGTAGAAAACATTTTAATGATTTAGCAATGTTTTAATGTGTGATACTTGCTTGTCTTGACCAATGATAGAAAACCACTGGAGAATGAGAATCCAGCAAATACTAGGTGTCAGTGAAAGCAGTGAACAATAGAAGACTATATATCAAAAATGAAATCAATTTGTAATAATACCTATACTTCCTCTTTATAGTGGATTAAAGAAGGGCACTGCAACTTCTTCTCTCATGTTGACATTCTATTATGGAGTCCCACTCCACCTTTTTTTGCTCCTTGTTTTCAAATTTGCCTCAGACTTTATGATTTTAGGCTTTTAATTATTATTGTTACTTAAATAAATTCTTCCAAATTAAATTCTGTCAGTTTTGTCAATTCTGATTTTCAAATATCGTCCCTCCAGCATCACTTCAGAAAAGTTCCAGAAAGTTAGGAATTGACACATATTTGTGTAAAACTCTTTTTCTTGTGTTTGCTCTTCTATGAGGTAATGTTTATCTCCACCTAAAGTGTTCAAAAATACATGAGGCGGAGGAGGCTTCTGGGTGGCTCAGTGGGTTGAGCATCTGACTCTTAATTTCAGGTCAGGCCATGATCCCAGGATCATGGTCCTACATCAGGCTCTGTGGTGAGCAAGGAGCCTTTTTGAGATGCTTTCTCTCTCTCCATCATCCACTCTCCCCGATTTGTGCCCGCTCTCTCTCAAAAAAAAAAATAAAAATTAAAAAAAGACATGAGGTGGGCATAATAAAATTAAAATTAACAACTCTGGTAGTCCAAATTTGGAGAAATTGAATAACTTTGGATTGGATAATGGGACATTACATTTAGTGGGGGAAAGTTTATTGACTACTTTATGGGTAACCAGTTTCATTATTTTAAACTGTGGGACATAAATTTAATATTATTCGTGCTTGATAATTTTTAGCTTGATATATAGAACAGTTTTGTTATTAATCATACATCTCTGCATTAACCATAGCCATTCTGCTTGCAGACTCGAAGGAAATAAAGGAAATGCTTGGCAATACTTATTTTATTCATTTAAGCTAAAGTGTTTCTTATGTGCAAAATTTTCAACAACCTTATCAACCAGTCTATAGATGCACAGACACAGAGTAGAGTAATAAATATACACTTGGATATTTTCCATCTTTTTGACCAACGTATTTCCTCAGAAAGGTATGTACATATAGGAACTTTAAACAAATCTCACTCACTGGTATTAATATCTGCCAATTTTTAGTATATTTCTCTTCCAAGAGCTTCGGTCTTTAAAGTGATTTAAAAATATTTTTGTCAGTTGCATGATTAATCAGTGATGCCTTAGCTAGCAACTTACACATTTTATACTGTATTCTAACTGAATTCTATAAAATTACACCCTGCCAATGTCAAAGTGAACAGATGACTTGGTAGTGAGTCCTTCCATGGTCACCATTGTACGTATGTTTTTCACAAGGGAAAAATCTCATCATTCTGTCATTTTCATTAAGTAGTTCTACAAAAAAATATCTTTCATGTTTCCCTGTATAGTTTTACTTAATAATTTCTTTATTCTGAGTAGTAACACAGTAATACACAATGTCATTTCTCTTAAATTTCTACTGTTAAAAATTAATGTTGGTATTCTAATTGGAATACAATGACTTTAAGAAATAGTGTTCCATAGAACTATAAGGATATAGGAGAGTTAAAGGAAAGATAGTAACATGGGTGTGGTGGTCTCCTGGCTTTGTCTTTCTTCCTTCAGCTGCTAAGAAATACGAAATCTGTAAAACTGAGAGTTAAATTTACCTTTGTAGAATTACTGAACACTCTTATAAGCCAATTATGGATCTAAACTGCAAATGTGCAGTTACAATTTTATGTTTTTACTTAAGTTGTAGAGAATTGTTTTCTGAAGTTCTTTCAGGTTTTCACCTCCCATATGCTCTTCCTTAAAAGTATACCTTTTCTCAAAGAAAATATGTTTTAATATATAAGATATTTCAACTTAATCTCTGGCATTGAGTGAGATTTGTAATCCAGGAAAGAGTATTAATCTGTGGAATAATTTGAACCTTTTACCAGGTCACTGGGTTCTTGTCCCAGTTGCACCAAAGAATTGGAGATCCGAGACCAGAGTGGGGAGATAGCGTTTATTGAGTACATTAATACACTTTTAAGACGGAAAGGGGGCCACTGCCAAAACAGGAATGGCAATGGCACTGAGAAACTCAAGCTACATCCTTTTAAGCCTGCTTTCTGCATATGTAAATTTGGCTTTGTTAGACATTTTTGATTGACAGCTGGTGGTTATATAACATTTTGGCTTTTGCGCATGGGCCTACCCATGATGCATTCTTTTATAATTGTATTCATTTATGTATTGTATATTTATGAGTATCTAATGAGCTTTTGTTATGACCTTAAAGATACTTAAGGGCAAGTTGCTCCTTTTGTTTGCATGCTCAGCTCTTAGGAGACCCCTTGTGGCTCTTGAGCCAGTTCTGTCTCTAGGCTGTGCCCATTCTGTTAGCTTTTCTGTTAGCTCTGAAGGAGCAGCAAGGCCATTAGCCCCCTGGGGTGGCTCTGAGGGTGTGGCCAGCATCAGCTTTATCCCTCCTTCTTCATCCCTAACCACCTAACAAATCCATTCTGCTTTAAAATGCTTTTTTTTTAAATGTAGTCTCCTCTAGCATTTGCGATACCTTTTTTTTTAATAATGTATATTTCTGCTCTCAACTATTTGCTTATTTGTTTGTTTTGTTGGCTTGTTTGTTTCTTTGCTTTAGTGTGAAAAATTTCGTGTCAATTTTAGCTAAGTTATGCTACAGTAGCAACCAAATCCTAAATCTCATAGCCTCTAATCACGTCTTCATCAGATGTTATGTCTCTCCTGGACTAGCTGCCTTTCTATTCCACATTATCTTTATTTTTGAACCCAGGATAAAGGCATATCCCTTATCTGGATCATTATAAATCTCAAGGAAAAGGGACACAAGAGCATGATGAAACCATATGATAATTCTTAAAACTGGTTGAAAGCAGCTCCCGTCACTTAAGTTCACAATTATTGGCAAGAAATTGCCAAGGTCTGATGTAAATGGGTAATACAATTTTGGCAAAGGAAAAAGAAGTAAACGATTTGAACAATAATACAATATACCACAGACAAATTTATTTATTATTTTATTTTTATTTTTTTTAGAGAGAGAGAGAGTACATGTGAGTAGGAGAAAGGGACAGAGAGACAGAGAAAATCTTAAGCAGCCTCGGTGCTTAGCACAGAGCCCACCTCAGGGCTTGATTCCATGACCCTGGGCTCATGACCTGAGCGTATGTCAAGAGTTGGACACTTAACCGACTGAGTCACCCAGGTGACCCACAACAGAGGAATTTAAAAGAAAATAATACCAAAAACATAATGCCCAAGACCTACACGAGAGTAAGATTTTTTGAAATTTTTTCCCCAGTTTTACTGAGATATATGTTGACATTGCATTTAAGGTGTGGAACATAATGATTTGATATACGTATATATTGAGGAATAATCATCACAGTAGGTTTAGTTAACACATACCACCTCACATAATTACAAGATTTTTTCCTTGTGGTGAAATATTTTATGTTCTACTCTTTCAAATATACCAAACAGTATTTTTGGCTATAGTCATAATGCTGTTCATTGCATCCCAGAAACTATTTCTCATACAACTGGAGGTTTATGTGTTTTGATCACAAATCCACCATTCCCATCCTTGTCTATGGCAACCATAGAATTAATCTGTTTCTGAGTTTGGTTTTGTCAGTCCGTATATGAGCAAAATCATACAGTACTTTTCTTTCTCTATCTGGCTTATTTCATTTAGCATAATGCCCTGAAGGTCTATCCATATTGTCAAATGGCAGGATTTTCTTATTTTTTATGGCTAAATATTATACTATTGTATATTTACATGCCACATTTTCTTTATTCATTCCTCAGGTGTTGGACAGTTAGGTTATTTGCATGTCTTTACCATTGTACAAATTCTACTAGGAACATGGGGGTACAGATATCTTTTCAGGTTAGTGCTTTCATTTCCTTTGGCTGTATTCCCAGAAGTGAAATTCATGAATCATATGGTAATTCCATTTTTAATTTTTTGAGAAACTTCCATACTATTTTCCAGAGTGTACCAATTTACATTCCCACTAATAGTGCACAAGAATTCCCTTTTCTCCACGTTCTCACCAGCATTTGTCATCTTTTGACTTTTTGACGATGGTCCTGCTAACAGATGTGATATAATATTTCATTGTGGTTCTGATTTTCATTTCCCTAATGATTAGTGATGTTGAACAAAAACTAATGTACAGTAATGTACTTGTTGGCCATTTGAATATCCTCTTTGCAAAAATGTCTCTGGATCCTTTGTCCATTTATAAACGGATTATTTATTTATTTATTTCAGTATTGAGAGTTGTATGAGTTCCTTATGTATTTTGGATATTAACCATTCCTCAGTGTAAAGTTTGAAAATATCTTCTTATGTTCTGCAAGTTGATTTTTCATTTTGTTGGTTGTTTCTTTTTCTGTGCATAAGTTTTTTAGTTTGGTGTAGTCCTGCTTACTTTTTTAGTATGTTGCTTGTCTTTTAGCTGCCATATATTTTAAAAAATTCATCGCCAAAACCCATGTCATGAAGGTTTTTCACTAAACATTATTTTAAAAGTTTTATATTTTTAGTTCTTACATTTAACATTACAATTCATTTCGAGTTAATTTTTGTGAATGATCTAAAATAGAAGTCTAATTTCATTCTTTTGTATATGAGTGTCTAGTTTTCATAGCACCATATATTAAAGAGATTATCTTTTCTCCATCGAGTTTTCTTTCTTCTCTTTTAAAATATTATTTGACTGTTTACACATGAGTTTATTTCTGTGCTCTCGATTCTATTCTATTGGTCTATGCATCTGTTTTAATACCGGTACCGTATTGTTTTGATTACTTTCACTTTGTAATATAGTTTGAAATCAGGAAATGGGGTGCCTCCAGCTTTGTATTTCTTTCTTAGTATAATTTTGTCTATTCAGGATGTTTTGTGGTTCCGTAAAAATTTTAGGATTAGTTTTTCTACTTCTTTAAAAAAATTCATTGGAAACTTGTTAAGGATTGCATAGAATCTATACATGGCTTTGAGTTGCAAGGACATTTTAACCACATCAATTCTTCCAATATCTGAGCAAGGAATATCTCTCCATTTATTTGTGTCTTCAGTTCTTGTATCAACATGTTACAGTCTTCAGTGTAGAGAACTTTCACCTCCTTGTTTAAATTTATTCGTATGTGTTTTACCGATTTTGATGTTTTTATAATTGGGATTTTTTTTCCAGGTATTTGTTTTTAGTGTATAGAAACACTACTAATTTTTTTGTATTTTAATTTGGTATCCTACAAATTTACTGAATTTATTGATTAGATCTATTTTTTTTTTTTTTGGTGGAGTCTTCAGGATTTCCTATATATAAAATATATCATCTACAAATAGAGACCATTGTACTTCTTTCTTTCGAATTCTGATGTCTTTAAAAAAATAGTTTTTTTCTTACCTGACTAATGTGGCTGTAATTTCCAGCTCTGTGTTGAATAAGACTGCTGAGAGTGGACAGTCTTACCTTGTTTCTGATCATATGTCAAAAACTTTCCATATTTTACCATGGAGTATGATGTTAACTGTGGGCTTACCATATATGGCCTTTATTATGATGAGGTACATTCCTTGAATACCCAGTTTGTTGATAGTTTTTATCACGGTTGTTGAATTTTGCCAAATGTCTTTTCTTCATCTTTTGAGATGTTCATATGATTTTTATTTTTCATCCCATATAGCCCATTGATTTATTTGCATCTGTTAAACTATCCTTGCATCCAAGGAATAAATTCCACTTGATCATTGTGTACGATCATTTAACATGCAGATAAATTTGGTTGGCTACTGTTTTGTTGAGTATTTTTACATCTATATTCATCAGGCATATGGACTTGTAATTTTATTTTCTATAGTGTCTTTATCTACATTTAAATGAGGGTGATGCTGGACTTGTAAAATGAGTTTATTTTTAATTTAATTTTTTGAAGAGTTTGAGAAGGATTAACAGTAATTCTACTGTCAACATTTGGTAAAATTCACCAACGAAGACATCTGGTCCTTAGCTTTTGTTGTTGTTGTTGGGAAGGTTTGATTACTGATTCAATCTCATTTCTTGTTGTTGGCCTGTTTAGATTTTTTTTTCTTCCTAAGTTAGTCTTGATAGGTTATATGTTACTAGTAATTTATTTAGTTCTTCTAGATCTTCTTTGTTTGCCATGTAGTTGTTCATAGTAATCTCTTATAATCCTTTGTGTTTGAGTGTTATCAGTTTTAATGTCTCTTGTTTCATTTATAATTTTATTAATTTGGGTCCTCTCCCTTTTTTCTTAGTCTAAAAAAGAGTTTGTCAGTTTTCTTTAGCTTCACAAAAAAACAATTCTTAGTTTTGTTGATTGTTTTTATTGTTTTCCTAGTCTCTATTTCATGTATTTCTACTCTAATCTTTATTATTTATTTCCTTCTAACTTTGGGTTTAGTTTATTCTTCTTTATTTGGTTCCTTGAGATGTAAAGTTAGTTTTTTTTTATTTTAATTTTGAAATATTTTTTATTTTCTTGATGCATATGTTTATAGTTACAAAATTTTCTCTTTGAACTGCTTTTTCTGCATCCATGTTTTGATTAGTTGTGCTTCCATTTTCATTGTCACAAGGTACCTTATTTATATTTTAAGTTTTTCTTTGATCTATTGATTGTTCAAGAATGCATTATTTCATTTTCATGTATTTGTAAATTTTCCAGTTTTTCTCCTATTGTTGATTCCTTTTTTTTTTTTTAACCATTGAAGTCAGAAAACATTCTTGGGATGATTTCAATCTTCTTAAATTTACTGAGCCTTGTTTTGTGACCTAACATATGATATACTTTAGGAAATATTCCATGTGCCCTTGAGAAGAATGTGTATTCTCCTATAGTTAGGTGGAATTCTCTCTTTATATATCTTAGGTAGGCTTGGTCTCTCGTGTTGTTCACATCCATGATTTCCTTATTGTTTCTCTGTCTGGATGATCTATCCATTGTTGAGAATGGCATAGTAAGGCCCCTAACAATTATTTTATTATCGCTTATTTCTCCATTTAGTTTTGTTAGTATTTGCTTATTTGGGTGATCTAATTTGGGTGCATAAATATTTGCAATTGTTATTTCTTCTTGAAAGATTGGCTGCTTTATCATTTTATAATAACCTTTTCTCTTTTGACCATTTTTAACTTAAAGTATTTAATATATTTAAAAATTATAGATATCTATGTCTATAATATAAATAGAGCTTTCTCCTGTTTCCTTTTACTTACATTTGCTTGAAATATATGTATATATTTCTACCCCTTTACTTTTTAGCTATGTTAAATCTTAAAACTTAGGTCTTTATAGGCAGGGTATTGTTGGATCACATTTTTTTATACATTCAGCTATTTTATATCTTTTAGTTGGAGAATTTAATCCACTTATACTTAAAGTAATTATTGTTAAAATGTTAGGTAAGGATTTATTAATGCCACTGTTTTCTGACTTTATCACTGTTTTCTGACTGTTTTCAGATCTATTGTTTCTTGTTTATTTTGCTGTCTTTTTTGTGATTTGATTTTTTGTAGTGGTATGTTTTGTCTTATTTATTATAATATTTTCTGTATCTACTAAGGGTTTTTCCTATGGTTATCGTGAGGCTTATATAAGATGTATTTTTAATGCCATATGTTAAGTGAGTAACGTATTAACTTTAATAGCATTTGCAAAATTACACTTTTACTTTTCCCTATCTCCCTCACACTTCCGGTTCTTAATACTACAACTTACATATTTCTTACATTGTGTATCCAAAAATAAATTATCGTAATTATGGTTACTTTCCATTCATTGATTTTTTAACTTTTAAACCATAGTTGCAAGTGAATTATGCACCATTTCTTTACAAGATGAGAAAACCTGACTTTGAGTATACATTTACAATTACCAGTCAGTTTTACACCTACATTCATCTGTTTTCATTATGTTAATTAACATTCTTTTACTTCCACCTGATGAATTCCCTTTAGCATTTATATATTTTTTAAGTATTTATTTTGTAGGGGTAGGGGCAGAGAATGAAGGAGAGAGAGAATCCCAAGCAGGCTCCCTTGTTTCAGCGCAGAGTTTGATGTGGTTGGATCTCACAAACCATGAGATCATGACCTGAGCCAAAATCAAATCAGACACTTAACCAACTGAGCCACTCAGGTGCCTCTCCCTTTAGCATTTCTTATAAGGTAGGTCCAGCGCTAATCTAGTGATGATGTATTCTCTCAGCTTTTGTTTATTCAGCAAAATCTTTATTTCTCCATCATCTCTGAAAGATCACTTTTCCAGATATAGTTTTCTTGACTGACATTTTTTTTCTTCAATATTAAAATATATGATACTATTCTCTTCTGGCCTGAAAAAATTGATTTGAGAAATTCACCTATGGTTCACTTGTTTGTAACATATCACTTTTTTTCTTGCTGCTTTCAAAATTCTCTCTTTGTCTTTGACTTTTGAGTTTAATTATAATGTGACTCAGTGTATCCCTTTGTCAGTTCAACCTGTTTGAGATCTTTTGGGCATGTGAATCTGGATGTCAGTTTATCACACAGAATTGGGAAATTTTCAACTATTATTATCTGAAATAGATTTTTTTAACATTTTTATTTAACTTTGCTTTTATATTTCTTTTACTCTTCTTCTGGGATTTCTATACTGAAAATATACTGAAATTTTCTCCTGATGGTTCCATAAGTTCTGTAGACTTCCTTTACACTTTTTTTTTCCCTTTTGGCTCCTCTGTTTTGTTAATTTCAAATGTCCTATCGGTATTTCACTGAGTTTTACTTTTTCTTGACTGATTTGCTATTGAAGCTGTCTGTTGAATTATTTTCTTTCAGTTATTGTATTCTTCAGCTCTAGAATTTCTGTTTTTAATTTTTTTTCTTTATGATAGTTTCTACTTCTTTAACCTCACATTGTTCATGCATTGTTTTCTAATTTTGTTTAGTTATCTATTTGTGAATTCTTGTAGTTTACTAAACTACTTGAAGAGGACTATTCTGATTTCTTTAGCAGACAGTTCATAGATCTTCATTTCTTTAGGATCAGTTATGTTTTATTAGTTTCCTTTGGTGGTGTCATGTTTACTTCATGTGTGTGTGTGTGATCCTTGATTCCATTTTTTTTCAAAATGTTTATTTTTGGGGAAAGCGTGAGTGGAGGATGGGTAGAAAGAGAAGGACAGAAGATCCGAAGCAGGATGTGTGCTGACAGGTTGACAACATGAGCCTGAGGTGGGGCTCAAACTCACGAACTGTGAGATCATGACTTGATCCAAAGTCAGATGCTCAACTGACTAACCCATCAAGGACCGATCCTTGATTCCTTATATTGGTATCTTAGCATTTAAGTAAGTGGTCTCCTCTTCCAGATTTTACCTGTTTGCTTTGGTAGAAAGGTATAGCCTTTCACTAGTCACATCAGCTTAGTGTTCTGGAAGGTCAGCTCATAGAGTCTTTGGTCAGGTAGGGCCTCCTTTGGGGATCCATTTATTGGGTGAGATCACTGCCTGAACTCTGAAGTCATGGGACATCTATTACTATATGGTAATAACTGGATAGGACTGCTGGTGTTGCTGCCTTTCCAAGTGTGACTCCAAGATATGCTTCATGGTTGTCTGGATTCCGTGGTCAGGGATCCTAGTTGGGTAAGACTAGTTACTATACTCAACACTAAATAGGGCTATAAATTAGCTTCTCTGCCTGTGAGGGGCAGCAGAACAGGTTCCAAGGCGGGAAGAGCTCATTGTTTGGAAACCTATTTTGGGCAGGGTTAAGGACTACATTTTGCAGTTAAACAGGACTGTGTATTATCTACCTTGCCTTTGTGGTATGGCAGAATAGACTTTTAGGCTGGCATTTTTTGCAGTCCAAGATTAGGTAGAATTATGCACAAAACTCCTTGTTGCCTTGGCTCTGCAAAGGTGCATAGCCAATGACTGGGCATTCTGCTCAGTACTGCTGAGCTACACAGCTTCCTGGGTATTCTGGTCAGATTTCCTTATGGGGTAGGCCTGGGGACCACACTCAGCAGTAGGCATGTCTATAAATTAATCCCACTACTCAGGCTAAGTGGCAGAACAGGTTCCAAGGCCAGTAAGTCTCCTATTTGGGGTCTGGAATCTAGCAGAACTGTGCATGGAGTTTCCTTGCAAGAAGGGACCACTACCTTGGCTCTGCAAGTGGGCAGAGCCGTTTGTTGGGATTTCTGCTTGGTGCTCCAGCATGGAAGAATTTTGTATGCCAAGATCTAAGCATTGTTACCCACCTTCTACATCACAATATGGTTTTCAGTGGTCAAGCCCCAAAGAATTTCCCCTGTAATCTCTGTGAGGAAAGACCTAATTGGGGCTCCTAGAAGGTAACCCATAATTCTGGGGGAGCTGGATATCTACTTTGTGTTCTCTGCCCACTGGAGAGACCAAAGGCTCAGTGGTGCCTCTCTGCGTGGTGCTGTGTTGGCCTGGGGGAGGGTTATTGTGGTCAATGTATAATTGTTCTGCTTCCCCTTTTTGTGTGATTGTTATTGGTTTCTGGTCCAGAGGGTGCTTCTACTTTATCTCTCTGTTCCAGAACTTCCACAACGGTGTCTTGTCTCTGTATAGTTGCTGTTTGGTTTTGTGAGGAGGAATGAGGCTGGGAATGATCTGTGTCACCATCTTGATGTCACACCGGAATTTGCAGAATTTTAGTAAGTGTTAAATGCTCTCTCTGAGGTTTCTTTTTTTCCCTTGAGTTTGCCCTATAGCTTCCTAGAGTGTTCAATAGTATTAATATTACTATGGTTAAGCAATTTAGATTCATGTTTTATTGATCTCAATTCGTTGATTATATCTTCTTGTAGCTAGAATGAAAGAGCATCATCTTTTCGTGGTATGGTTTCAGAAGGTGTTACTCTACAAGGTGTAAAACATTTGACATTTCCTTCATAGATAGCCTGAGTCATTTATTTAATGGACTGTGTATGACTGATTTAAAACATAGTTGCTGCTAACTATTCAAAATTTGCATCACCGGATGTAAGCCTTTTTTCTAGTGCCACTTGTCAAATTTCATGTTGTACCACTAGGGTAACTTTAACTCACAGTGCTCATCAAAAATAAAGACTTAACCTTCTTGGGATAGGGATTCTTTTCAGTTCTCAGAAGTTGAAGGCAACGAAAGCCAGTCTCCTTACATCTTCCCTACTGAAATATGTCTCTGCAGGTGGTCTCCTTTTGAACAAGGCACCTGCTTTAAGGAACTCCTCCATGTCTATTGATATTGACTCCAGGTTGAAGCCTGAATGTAAGATGTGTTTGTTGTCATTGCCACTTATCTGATTTTAACTAATTAACTCAGCAGGAGCGATAACTTTTTTAAGTTTAATGTTATTGCAAAGCACCTTGCGATACCACAGCATGACAAGACGACATAAAAGTTAGTGTGTGTACGCCTCAACCTTCTCTTAGAGGTAGGCACCCTGGTGGTTTAGACAAATGTACTGGTCGTTGAAATGGAACCTGGATACTAAGAGTCGTGGGGAGAAAAAAGACTGAATTCTAATTTGATGTTTTCAATTTGTTACAAACATAAAAAAATGAGGTACTCGCGTATAATTTCTGTGGATCCTTGCAACCAGAATGAAAGTACTCAGATGTGGAACAAATTCCTGGGACAGTGTCATCTATTATTATATAAACTATGATGTACTATTTTAAGCTAACATTTGTATGAAATGAACATTAAAAATAAACATCTTTCACAAATTATTTTTACATCTATAACTCTTATTATAATATGTGTATATAACAAAAATAACATTCTAAAATTGAATAAAATTATCTAAGTATATAGGAATTAGAAACAATGATATTGGTACTCACTCTCAGGTGCATATTAAATTCTACAACTCATATAGATTATTTTAACAATTAAAATTGTGTTATTTTGTAACAAGTGACTATTCTTTGAAACAAATACTATATCTATTAAAACTTCACTATTCTATGTCTTGTTAGAATATTTTGGGAGGGATAGCTTAAAACATTAATGAAATTAAAGCAAATACATATTACATGTTTCTCTAGTTTAAAAATGACTTAGAATATGTATATAAACATTTATAACATGTATGGAATATTGGTGGCAAATAAAACTTGTTTTGCATTGTGATATATTTAGTAGAGAGTTAAGATTTTAAATATAGCTATATATTTATAAGAATTTTATCAAAATAAGATATCCTGATATATTCTGGTAGTGTTGGGGGAAGTATGCTACAAATAAATATATTCTTACTTTTTGTATGCATATAAAATCAAGTGAAACAGAGCCAATTTATTCATTCTCCTTTCTTGTGTCTAGAGATGAAAAAAGTTTAAAAAAATTAAAGTTTAAAGACAAGTGGCATATGAAGTACTTGATGATGAGACATTATAACCCATTCACCTGTTGATTCATTTTTGTTTATTCATTTACTTAACATACTTAACATAAGTTTTCTTACTATTTTGAATGCATTATCATAGCCTTTTTGATACAGATAAGCCTCTGTCCTAAAAGAATTTCAAATAAAAGGGGGCAAATATCAAACTTTTAATATAACAAAGTTATCTATAAATACATATCACAAAGAAAGAGAAACAAGCAATCAAAAAATCTGAAGGAGACTGAATTTAAAACATAATTTGATAGAGAATAATGTGTGATGATTGTTCAGGGTGGCCATATATATCCATGCCTACAAGATGATATTTAATTTGAGCTCTGAAGATTGAAGCCAGTCATATGGATACATAGGGATAGATGAAGACAAGAGCTGCTGCCAAGTTCTGAGCATGGAGAGTTTGGCATGTGCGAGAAACATAAAAAACCCAGTGGGTTTGGGGTATAGTGAGTAAGGGAGAGTTTGGCATAAGGTAAATCTATAGATGTAAGGAGCAAATCAGAATAAATACAGAATTGTGGATCTAGGAAAGTATTTGAAGTTTGACCATATACTTAATGAAAAAACACTGAAATTTTTAAAGTTCAAATAAAATTTATTTGTTCCAAGGGAAAAAGAAAAAAGAAAGAAAATAAAAAGGAAAGGCGCTGAAGGGAAATTAATAAGAGGTTTTAAATGAATGAATGAATGAATGAATGAACGAATGAATAAGCCCACCAGTCAATCAGCTTCTGCTATTGATAAAGAATGATGTCCTGTAAGGACAGAGTGGGCCAGTCAGGAAATGAAGTATGGAGATTGGTTAAGAGATTATTATAATAGTCCTAATAAATAGATGGTAACTTGAATTTAGATGGTAAAACTTTAAATATACAAAAGTGAACAAATAGACAAAAGTGGTCATCATCTTTAGGACATTTAAAATCTGAAAGAGGAGAGTGATTACCTTTTTCCTAATCTATGCAATTTAAACTGGCATCTGAAAAGGCTTCAGGATGTGAGAGGCAACCAGACACAAGGCGGAATTAAGAAATCCTAAGAAAAACTGAAAATACAGCTTAGAGTAGAGCGTAATGTTAAGCACAGAAAGAAAATAACAGGACACATAAGTAAATGTTTAATTGTAAGAGACTATACAGATTAATGAAATATATGAAGGCTTTTGAGAAAATAGACTTGATTACGGACTTGTCAAATGGGTATGTTTTCTTAGTTTGTGGCTTGAGATGTGAATACAGAAACAGAAAGTTATAGTTTTGATTATAAAAAGAATAGTACCCAGAGTACTATTGGAAGTGAGTATAACTAGAAGTCTAAGATAGCATTTTTAAGACTATTTTTAGAGGAGTTTTCAGTTCACGGAAAAATGGAGGGGAAGATACAAAGTTTTCTCATATACCCCATACCCCATGTATACAATCACCTCCCGTTATCAATATCCACCACCAGAATGATACATTTGTTAAAATTTATTTGACACATTATATTCACTCACAGTTCATAGTTTACATTAGGGTCCACTGTTGGTGTTATACATTCTATGGGTTTGGATAAATGTATGATAACATGTGTCCATCATTATAGTTCCATACGGGATATTGTACTGCCCAAAATTCTCTGTGCTCCACCTGTTCATCCACAGCCTCCCACCCCTCGCAGCCACTGCCTTTTTATTGTTCCCATAGTTTTGCCTTTTCCCAAATGCTATATAGTTAGGGTTATATAGTACATAGCCTTTTCATACTGCCTTCTTTCACGTAGTAATATGCATCTAAGTTTCCTCCATGTCTTTTCATGGCTTGATAGCTCATTTCTTTTTGGAACTGAATAATATTCCCTGGTCTGGATGTACCACAGATTATTTATCCATTCACTTACTGAAGGACATTTTGGTTTCTTCCAAGTTTTGGCAGTTATGAATAGAGCTGTCGTCAATATCTATTTACAGGTTTTTTGTGTAGACATGCGTTTTTAACTCCTTTACTTAAATACCAAGGAGCACAATTGCTGGATGATATGGTAGGAATATGTTTAGTTTTGTTCTGTGATGACGTTTTATGAACAACTAATCAAAGAGAACAAGAGATTACTAGATTGGAAGAAATCAAGATTTAAATGTCATATCCAAACCCAAATCAGTATGGATATGTCTTCCCTTTGCAATCTGGACCAGTAGGAATTTCTTTTGCTTCCTAATTTGATTTCTCTCGAAATAAACGACTGTGATTTTGGAGACATTAAGAGTTTTACTTGGATATACATGTTAATCTGTTGCTCATGGAATTAAAACTTTATAAATGTAATCACTCCCCCAATAATTTTCTGAATAGTGAGAATTTCTATATGAACAAGTTAAAATGTGGTTTCAGTATATGTATAAGACTGTTGGACTCTATTAAAAATTTTCATTTTCAAAATAAGCAAGCAATGTTAATTAATGCTTTACCATATTTAAACATTCTGCCTAATTTAAATATAGTGAAATTTCTTTTAAAATAATTGCTTATGTACTATAATGTGTATTTGTATTAATGAAAAAAAACACATTCTGGAAGTCAGTGGTTGATTCATTTTCTACTCTTCCAAATCTAAGAAAACTGCCAATATGTCACTCTGAAGGAGAAGGAAAAAAATTTTTCTTGTGGGAAAATATTTGAGGTAAATTTTTCCTATAAGGTTATGAACATTCTTAGAGACACTAGGATTAACTACACGAGAGAGATGTCAACTTCCTTTGTTTCCAGATCAAAACGTTGTTGAACTTCCCCTCTTGTTGCTATTACTTATTCAGTGAAACGAATGCCTTTATGCCCTACAAAGCTCACCAAGCCCCCCAGCTAGTGATCCGCTTGATTTCGTGTTTCAGTAGCACTTGCTCCATAACCTGTCTCCTCTGTTTCCTGTATGTTTTTTTCTTTATTTTCACCACCTCCTGCTTGTTTGGCTGATGATGCTGACACTTAAGAAAAAAACAAACACCATTTCCTCTTCAAAATTTGTGGAATGAAGTAAATATCCCAGAGACGACCATTTCATTCTCTCTGTTCTCACATTTAACTACTTTTCTAGTTTTACATGTTTCAGCATCGACAGAGATATTCTACAACTAGGTAAACTGGTTGCTGATTCACTATCATTAAATAGACAAATATTTCCTCATCTTTACTTATCCTGTTGCATCTGGCACAAATGTTGTTTTACTGTTATTTCTGCCATTTCCACTGGCCACAATCTATTTTCTTAAGATTTAGCTCTGATGTGATCTTCTTTACGAAATCTTCCATGATACTCCTTTCATTTTTCACTGACAAAGCTAGAAGTAGTTTTACTTTCTCTTAAAGTCTTCAGAAGATTGGAAACCCCATTTTTTGTTATTTTTTTTCAGATAGTGTTTTTTTTTCTTTTTCAAGTTTTTATTTAAACTCCAGTTAGTTACTATACTGTGCAATATTGGTTTCAGGTACAGAATTTAGTGATTCATCACTTGTATATCCAGTGCTCATCACCAGTGCCCTTTTTTTAATACCCATCACACATTTAACCCACTCCCCCTGCCTACCTCCACTCCAGCAACCCTCAGCTTGTTCTCTATAGGTAAGAGTCTGTTTCTTCTTTGCCTCTCCCCCCAGCCCCATGCCATGTTCATCCATTTTATTTCTTAATTCCACATATGAGTAAAATTGTATGGTAACTGTCTTTCTCTGACTGACTTATTTTGTGTAACATAATACTCTCTAGCTCTATCCACATCATTGCAAATGGAGAGATTTCATTCTTTTTTATGGATGAGTAATATTCCTGTGTGTGTGTGTGTGTGTGCGCATGTGTATGTGTGTGCACATATCACTTCTTTATCCATTCATCTATCAATGGACCCTTGAGCAGCTTGCATAGTTCGTTTATTGTCGATAATGCTACTATAAACATCAAGGTGCATGTATCCCTTCAAATCTGTATTTTTGTATCCTTTGGGTAAATACCTAGTACTATAATTTTTGGGTCATAGGATAGTTTAGTTTTTACTTTCTGAGGAACTTCCATACTGTTTGCCAGAGTGGCTGCATCAGTTTGCATTCCCCACAGTGTGAGAGTGTTCCCTTTCTCTGCATCTTCCCTGACATCTATTGATTCCTATGTTGTTAACTTTAGCCATTCTGACAGG
Source organism: Paradoxurus hermaphroditus (assembly GCA_004024585.1). Classification (NCBI taxonomy): domain Eukaryota; kingdom Metazoa; phylum Chordata; class Mammalia; order Carnivora; family Viverridae; genus Paradoxurus; species Paradoxurus hermaphroditus. The sequence continues at coordinate 5,001 of PITB01015024.1, read as the reverse complement.
TGTTAGGTGATAGCTCAATATAATTTTAATTTGTTTTTTTTCCTGATGACAAGTGATGTTCATATACCTGTTAACCATCTGTATGTCTTCTTTAGAAAAGTGTCTATTCATATATTCTGCCCATTTCTTTACTGGATTATTATTATTTTATTTTTGGGTGTTGAGTACTTTATATATTTGGGTGATAAGTACTTTATATATTTTGAACACTAACTCTTTATCAGATACGTCATTTGCAAATACCTTCTCCCATTTCAAAGGTTGCCTTTTAGTTTTGTTGATTATGTCCTTCACTGAGCAGAAGCTTTTTATCTTGATCAAGCCCCAATAGTTTATTTTTGCATTTGTTTCTCTTGCCTCAGAAGACATATCTAGTAAGATGTTGCTACGGCCAATGCCAAAGAGGTTACTGCCTGTGTTCCTCTCTAAGGTTTTGACAATCTCCTGTCTCTCATTTAGGTCTTTCGTTCATTTTGAATTTGTTTTTGTGTATGGTGAAAGAAAACGGTCCAGTTTCATTCTTTTGCATGTTGCTGTCCAGTTTTCCCAACACCATTTTTTGAAAAGACTGTCTTTTTTCCATTAGATATCCTTGACTGATTTGTTGAAGATTAGATGATCATGTAGCTGTGAGTCCGTTTCTGGGTTCTCTATTCCGTTCCATTGAACTATATGTCAGTTTTTGTGCTAGTACCATACTGTCCTGATCACTACAGCTTCGTAATAGAACTTGAAGTCTGGAATTGTGATGTCTCCAGTTTTGCTTTCCGTTTTCAAGGATGTTTTGGTAATTCAGGGTCTTTTGTTGTTCCATATGGACTTTAAGATTGTTTGTTCTAGCTCTGCGAAAAGTCCTACTTGTATTTTATTAGGGGTTACATTAAATATGTAGATTTCTTTAGGTAGTATAGACATTTTAAAAGTATCTATTCTTCCAGTCCATAAACATGGAATGTTTTTCCATTTCTTTGTGTCATCTTAAATTTCTTTCTTAAATATTTCATAGTTTTCAGAGTATAGATCTTTTACCTCCTTGGTTAGGTTTATTCCTAGGTATCTTTTGGTTTTTGGTAAAATTGTAAATTGGACTGATAGCTTGATTTTTCCTGCTGCTTCTTTATTGGTGTATAGAAATGCAACAGATTTCTGTACATCGTATTATGATTTTATATCTTGTGACCTAATATCATGTATCATTTCTTGGAATTTTTTGGTGGAGTCCTTTGGGTTTTCTACATGGAGTATGATGTCATCTGCACAGAGTGAAAGTTTGACTTCCTCATTACTGATTCGGATGCCTTTTATTTATTTTTGTTTTCTGATTGCTGTGGCTAGGACTTCAAAACTGTGCTTAATGACAGTAATGAGCATGGAGATGAGCATGAGCAAAGCTCTCAGTTTTTCCCCATTGAGGATGATATTAGCTCTAGGATGTTTTTGTATATGGTCTTTTTGATGTTGAGGTATGTTCCCTCTATCCCTACTTTTTGAGGATTTTTATTAAGAATGGATGTTGTAGTTCATAAAATGCTTTTTCTGCAACTATTGACAGGATCATATGGTTACTATCCCTTCTTTACTAATGTGTTGTATCACACTGATTGATTTGCTAATACTGAACCATCTTTGAAACCCAGGGGAAAAAATCTCACTTGATTATATAGAGAGTGATTCTTTTAATGTACTGTGGGATACAGTTTGCTAGTATTTTGTTGAGAATTTTTGCATCCATGTTCATCAGGGATATTGGCCTGTAGTTCCTTTTTTTGGTGGAGTCTTTGTCTGGTTTTGGAATCAGGGTAATGTTGGCCTCATAGAATGAGTTGGGAAGTTTTCATTCAGTTTCGTTTTTTGGAATGTTTTGCGAAGAATAGATATTTATGCTTCTTTAAATGTTTGGTAGAATTCCTCTGTGAAGCCATCTGTCCTGGACTTTTGTTTGTTACAACTTTTTGATTACTGATTCAGTTTCATTGCTAGTAATTGGTCTCATCAAATTTTCTATTTTTTTTCTGATTAGGGTTTGGGAGGTTATGTTTCTAAGAATTTATCCCTTTCTTTGAGGTAGTCCAATTTGTTGGCATATAGTTTTTCACAATATTCTCTTATAATCCTTTGCATTTCTGTGGTGTTGGTTGATATTTCTCCTCTTTTATTTATGATTTTATTTATTTGAGCTCTTCAAATATGACCAAATTTTAACAAAGGTTAAATATAAATGATGGGTTTACTGGGGATTATTATCTTTGTTTTTATTTGACATTACCATAAATATAATTTTTTCACATAATAATTTTAATTTTGTAAAACTAGTTTTAACCTTCTTATATTTTAACCTTATTCAACTGAGGGAAAGAATATAGAATAATTAATTATTTGATGAACTATAATGATGGGTTTCTATTTTTTTAAGTATCCTTGGTAATAGCAGTTTGTTACAATTACAAACTACTAACAATGATGTAAATCATTAATGAGAAATTTTACAGTATATCAGCTAATGTGAAGGAAAAGCAAACCCTACCTTCTAGTATCTTCTATGATAGAGGTTACATATACAGTAACAATGTAGCCTCTCAGATGCTACCATAAATTTATTTTCTTTCTGTCTCAGAAGACGAAATATACACCTAACCTGTCACTTTCTTTTTTGATTCTCTTTTTTTTATACTATTTAAAACATATTTTTTTCAGTATCGTATAGAGTTGTTTGGTCAGACTATATTGAATTGGTATTTCAACCCCACCACTAAGCTAGAATTTATTTCAAGGCTTTTTATTTTCATTTTATTGCAGTAAGAATACCTAATATGAAATCTACTCTTTTAACAGATTTTTTAAGTATAACAGAGCAGTGTTAGGCACAATGTTGTACAGCAGCTATCAAGAAATTATTAATTTGTATAACTAAATCTATAGTTATTGATTAACAATTCCCCCTTTCCCCTTCCTCTTAACCACTGGCAACCACTATTTTACTCTCTATTTCTATGACTTTGGCTATTTTAGATGCCTCGTTTAAGTGGAATCATATAATATTTATTCTGTGACTGGCTTATATCTCTTAGAATAGTGTCATCAAGTTTCATCCATATTGTTGCACATGGTAGCACTTCCTCCTCTTTAAAGGTTGACTAGTATCCCACTATATGCTACACTACATTTTCTTTATCTAGTAATCCATCCATGAGTACTTGGGCTGTTTCTACATTTGGCTATTGTGAGTAGTGCTGAAATGGACAGGGGAGTGCTAATATCTCTTTGAGACCCTGATTTCACACACACACACACACACATATACATAATATATATGATACTTATGTCTATATCCATATGAAATCTCTCTCTCTATATATATATATATATCTATATATATAGAGAGAGAGATTTTTGCCAAATATCCAGAAGTAGGACTACTGGATCAAAAACAATTATAAAAATTCGTGGAATCACAACGGACCTCAGATACCCAAAACAATCTTGAGAAAGAAGAATAAAACTGAAGGGATTATACTTTCTAATTTCAGAATATGTTTAAAAACTAAAGTAATTAAACCAGTATACTATTGGCATAAAAACAGACATAAAAAAATACAATAGAATAGAGAACCCAGAAATAAACCCACAAATAAACTGTCAACTGACGAAGAATACTCTACAGGGAAAGGATAGTCTCTTCAATAAATATTTATTGGGAAAACTAGATAATTACCTGCAAAAAAATAAAATTGGATCCCCATTTTATTCCACTGACAAAAATTAACTTGAAATGGATTAAAGGGGAATTGTAAGACCTGAAACCATAAAAATCCTAAACAAAAAAAAAAAAAAAGGAGAAAAGCTCCTTGACGTTGGTCTTGGCCAGGATTTTTTGGGTATAACACCGACAGCATAGGTAACAAAAGCAAAATTGACAAGTGAGATTTCATTTAATTAAAAAGCTTTTGTTTAGCAAAACAAACAAACAAATGCAAACAAACAAAAAAACCTAAGAATGAAAAGGCAACCAACAAAATGGGAAAGATATTTGTAAACCATATTCAGGCAAGGGGTTATTACTCAAAATATGTGAGTAATTCATACAACTCTTTAGTTCAAAAAAGCAAATAATCTAATTTTAAAGTGGAAAAGGGATTTGAATAGTTATCTTTAAAGTTATTAGGCCTGTTAGGACAACTATTATCAAAAAGACAAGCCATAACAAGTTCTAGCAAGAATGTCGATAAAATGACACTTTGTGGGGTGCCAGGGTGGGTGAGTATGTTAGGCATCTATCTGACTCTTGGTTTTGGCTCAGGTCATGATCTCACAGTGTTGAGCTCAGAGCCTCCTTGGGATTCTCTCTCCTCCTCTCTGACCATCCCCTACTCACATGCACTCTTTATCTTTCCTTCTTTCTCTCTCTCTCAAAATAAATAAACTAAAAAAAAAGAGAGAAAAAAATGATAACTTTGTACATTGTTGATGGGAATGTAAACTGGTATAGCCATTAATGAAACAATATGGAATTTCTTCAATAAATTAAAAGTAGAACTACCTTACGATCAATACAGCATTCCCACTTCTTGGTATGTAGGTGAGGAAATGAAATCACTATTCCAAGAGATATATGGAATGTTTATTGCAGCATTATTCACAATAGCCAAGACATAGAAATGATATATATAAAATATTATCTACAATGGAATATTATTCCGCCATAAAAAATAAGATAATTTTGCAACTTGGACAAGATGCATGGACTTGAGGGAATTACAATAAGTGAAATAAATCAGAGACTGACTAAAATCTAAAATAGCTGTATGGTTTCACTTTATATGTGGAATCCAAAAATGATATATTCACAGAAACAGAATAGTAGACAAATATCCAGTAATAAGGTTAATAATTATTGGGGATCTAATGTATAGTATAGTGACTGTAGTTAATAATACTATGTTGTACAGTAGGAAAATTGCTAAGAGAACGGATCTTTAAAGTTCTTACCATATCCAAAAAAGT
>PITB01015023.1:0-44106 GCA_004024585.1 Paradoxurus hermaphroditus | reverse complement strand
GCTGAAGGGCAGGGTCCAGGAAACAAGCTTTCTGGAACACCAGGCCGCCTCAACCCTAGACAACATGACCCCCGCCTCCGAGTGGGACTCAGCAGACGCCTGTATTTGGAGAGGCCTCCTACCAACAGCGCTCGCGTCTGGTCGTTCAGCGGTCCCACAGGTTACAAAGCGCAAGCTTTGCAGACTCCCCTCCGCCTCCACGCGGAGTAACTAGAACATCGCAGCTCTAACGGTCTGTAGCACCCTTACCACCCACCGGGACTCACTTTGCTGAAAAAGACATTTTCTGTCAGAAGATCCGCTTGTCTGTCGCTGTTACTGTGGAAAGTTCCCCTCCGAATCTTTAAGATTTGAGGCACAGGGGCGCCCGGGTGGCTCAGCTGGTTGAGTGTTTGGCTTGATTTCGACTCAGGTCGAGATTGCAGGATCGTGGGATCGAGCCCCATGTTTGGCTCCACACTGAGCGTGGAAGCCTGCTTGGGAATCTCTGTCCTTCCTCTGCTCTCTCTCTCCCCCCTCACTCCACCGCCCCTCACCCCCCAGAGCACACATTTTCTCTTTAAAATAAAAAAATTTAGGGGCATCTAAATTTAGGGTGGCTCTGTCAGTTATGTATCTGACTTCAGCTCAGGTCATGATCTGGTGGTTCGTGAGTTCAAGCCCCATGTTGGGCTTGAAGCCTGGGGCCTGCTTTGGATTCTGCATCTCCCTCTCTCTCTGCCTCTCTCCTGTTCATGCTCGCTCACTCTCTCTCTCAAAAATAAAATAAATATTAAAAAATAAATAAAATAATCCAAAGCATTAAAAAAAAGAATTAATGTGCAAAAAGAATCTGTAACGATACCTCTGCAAGTTGCTGTTTGTTCCAGTGTCCCAACACTTAGGGCAAAGACGATTTTCAAATAGCCTGAAAGTCAGTCAAGCGAATTTGACGGGTAAAGGAAGAGCTAAAAGCTCGCTCACATGGGACCCGAACCCTGACAGTTGTCTGAGGACGCACACAATGCCACCCATGCCGGCGACAGCCTGGGATCCCCCTGGAGCAGAAACGACGTGGGGTTATTTCTGTGAAACCCCGTGCTCCGCGCTGTCTGGGGCGCGCACTCAGCCCCGCGGGGCCCTCTGTCAGCAGAAAACTGGCGAACAGGGCATGGAGCCTAAGCGCCCCGGGCCGCGCTCCCGGGAGGCATGGTGGGTGCAGCGGAGGCTCCCCTGGGCAGACGGGAGGGGGGGGGGCCTTAAGGCTTCCACGTGGGGAGGGGGGCATGCTTCCTCCGCCTTCTGCATTTGCTCTGTGCAAACCATCTCTGCTGGCAGCAGCTTCCAGCCACAGAGGAGACCTCGGCTTCTGACTGCATCATCGCGCCTCACCCTGCGACACGGGCTGTCTGCCAAGCGGCTTCGGTTACTTCCAGATGCCCCATCTGCCCTCCGAGGGGCGCGGCCTGGCTGACGTGGCCTGGCTCTGACGGCCACTTCCCTGTGGCTGTGGCAGGTGTCCCTCCTGCAGGCGGTGACTCCCCCGCGTCACAGGGCCCCAGGACAGAAGACAAAGAGAGCCGGCACTTTAGAATACGCAATCTTATTTTCTAGTAAACCGCCCCCGAGGTCAAGAGTCAGATGCTCGACAGACTGAGGCAGCCAGGCGCCCGCATGCATTCCTATTTTAAATAATGCCGATTTGAAAAGAATTTGGAAAACGAGGGATCTGTTCCCCAGCAAAGTGTTCAGGAAAGCCGTGGAAACGCAGGCCCCACCTCACTGGAGTGAGGGAGGGAAGTTCTCCGAAGGTGCCTCTGCCGTCACCTGCCGTCTCTCCCTGACCCAGCGGCCGCACCTGCTTTCTCGTCCGCGGGTGCGGGTCTCAGGCCAGCTGCGTGTCACCAGCACTGACGGGGTGTCCGGCAACCACGGCCCGAGGGTCACGTGAGGGCAGGTGCGGCTCACTCGCAGCTTCCAAATCACTCCCGTCGGTGGAGGCAAATTTGCAGACCGAGTACAGTCGTATCTTTATATCATTCTCTCTCACGTTGGTAGAATTCAAACCACAGAAAACAGGTGCACGGAGCTCGGGTTTATTTACCATCCTGTCCGAGACCCAGGGCCAGCTTGGAACCCACAGCCGGGAGGGGAGAGCCGCGGCCCGCAGCCCACCAGGACCCCCGTTCTCCCGGTGCACCCTGCCCTGCCCTGACGTAAGCCGCGGGGCCCCCAGGAAGCAGGGGCGGGAATCAGGTCACTTCCGGGGTCAGAGCTCTGGGAAGACGAACTACCGCGGCCCGGCCACTTCTCGCGGAGCCTGGGACACGGCGGGGGGGTCGGGGGCTCCTAAGTGCTGGTCTTCCTTTGCTTTGCTCTCAGCTTGTTCCACACCCTCTCCAGGGCCACTTTTCCCATGAAGAAGGTGATGGCGAAATTACGCTTGTACCAGTCTCTGTGGAGAAACGGGACAAGCATGTGTGACACCCCCAGTAACCGAGGACCAGCGCCCCGGCTTCTGAGGGGAGCTCCCGGCCAAAAGGCAAGTCCTCCTGACTGCCCTCCCTTTCCTCCTCCCCTCTGCCCTCCCTAAGAGCCTTCTCTCCTTCCGCCTGGATTTTCATTGGGGGGACAATACGGCTCGACAAGCGAATGCCCGGTGCGCCCCTACCCCCAACCTTTGCCCGTTCTGCTGCAATACTTCTCTGGTTTTTGCTAAAAGACTCCAGAAGAGGAGACTGGGCCCCGAGAGTCCCGCGGCATTCCTGGGAGACACAATGTTGAGCGATGGGGGCGTGACCACTAGGCACACAACTGGCAGGACCCTGCGGGGACATCCTGGTTTAGGGCCTCACTTGCAGGAGAAGCGTGGGGCACGGTACTTCACCAGGAGAAGTTAGCGCCAGGGTCACAAAGCCCCACATCCTCTTTTTCTAGCTGATCTGAGCTTGTGTCTCTCAATGGATATTTCCAGGGCTTCTCCGAAATACTGGGACGGAGCGCACCAACAGTCACGGGCTCACTCGCCCATGAGGGACTGTTACAAAAGTTGCAAATTCACCCCACTGCTGAATGGGCAAAGCTTGGGAAGTTTCCACAACAGAAGGCACACATTCCAGGCTGAAGTGCTGAGCCCTTGGAAGCTGAAACGCCAATAAGCACCGATGCTTTTCAGCCCAATGAGCTAACGGGTGAACACGAAACTCCTATTCCAGGCGGGACTCACAGGACTTCCTGGTCCAGCACAAAAGGCAGCAAAGCGACCACAGGCTCAGAAGCAGAGCAAGAGGTAAGGGTGCTGGTTTCCTGGAGCCTCTGTGCAGGCTGACAGTCTCCCTCCTCGTCAGAACGATCTTCCGATTCTATCCACTTAAGTGATGTTATAAATGGGAGGCAGTGCCCTAAATAAACGCTTCCACAAAAATAAAACTGATACCCCATCCAGATGACAGTTCTCCGGTTACTAAGGAGAAGCCAGATTCACTCCACCGACACTCTGACAAAGCTTAGGGAAACGAAACTCTCTCCGTTTCCATGGGGAAGGCAGGGGGCAGGGGGTGGCATGGGCGCGGAAGGGGGCGCTGAGGCTCCTCTGCACCCGACCTCGCGTGGGGCCGGTCTCTCTCCTGAGCCCCGCACAGCACGCATGCTCGGGGCCCACATCACAGCTCACACCGGCCTGACAGAATAACCTCGCCGGTTCGGAGTAACACAGGAGGCAGGGGCGCCGGCGTGCCCGTGCTGCGGGACCCTGGCTGAGGGTCGGTCTCTTGAGCTCACCCAGCCGCCCACACCACCACCATCTTCTAGACGTCTGGTTCTTCCCGGCCGACACTGCCACTGTCACCTTCCATTTTATTAAGTTTATTTTTATTTTGAGAGAGAGTGAGAGAGAGGATCCCAAGCAGGCTCCGCGTTGTCAGCACAGAGCCGGATGCAGGGCTCGATCTCACCAACAGTGAGATCATGACCTGAGCCGAAATCAAGGTTCCGACGTTTAACGACTGAGCCCCCCAGGCTCTCATCTTAAACACGGTCTTCGAAGAACCCCTCTCACCCCCCACTCCATGCACCCTTTCCATACTTCCTGCGATCTGGTATGAAGTACGGAGGTCTGGCTCGATCCCACTCCGGGTCTGGGTAAGAGCGCCTCACAGGGGGCGCCCGGTGCTTCCTGCGGCGTCCTGCAGAGGCAGCTGGCCTGCGTGCAAGACCACACTGGGCGCAGGGGCCACCGCCCCGCCCCGCGCTGGGAAGCCCTCCTGCTTCCTGTCACCCTTCCAGGAAGAGGAATGCTCCTTCGGTGGTTCCCCTGATGCAGGAAAGGCGTGAAGTCTCTGGGTTCTTTTACTGAGCGATTTGCAGCACATCGCGTCGGCTGCCTAGCAGTGTGCCGACGGACTGAGCTCCTCGGCGTGGTTACGATGGCAAAGGTCTTTGCAGTTTTGGCACACTTTAACCCACTGCGGTCATTTCCTTTGTGAGGCTGGACCGGCCTCATCCTCAGCCTAAGGGAGCCCCTCACATAGGCTCCTGTGCCGTTCTCGTGGGACCCCGCTGGACCTCGAGCCTCCTCTGGGACACGAGCTGTCTTGCCTCCCGTGCTGTTCCCCCCGCGGACCTGCTCTAAGGGACCCAGGTTCCCTTTAGTGGCAAGCGCTGTTTAGAACCCACCGTCCGGGGGCATGCCGGGGGCTCAGTCAGCTGAGCGTCCAACTTTTGACTTCCGCTCAGGTCATGATCCCAGGGTCGTGGGCTCAAGTCCTGCACTGGACTCCATGCTGGGCTTGGAGCCTGCTTAAGACTCTCTCTCTCCCCCCACCACCCCTCTCTCCTGCTCTCACTCTCAAACAAACAAACAAGTAAACAAACAAGTTAAATAAAAATAACATAAAATAAATTTTAAAAAAGAACCCGCTGTCTGAGCACCAGGAGTGCAAACTGTTTACAGGGTGGCCACGCAAGGAAGTGTAAGCTGTCAATTTTATTTAAAAGTACAAAAACTAAGTTTATAGCAACGTCTACCTTTAACATAAACATCAATGTCACTAAATTCAGGTAAGAAAATAATCGTGCCCAATACGGATATGACATTCAAAATTTTAGGAAAAGAAGTAAGCACTTACCTGTTATAATACATGTGTTTCTGAAAATTTTTACTTAAAAATTCCTTGTAGAAGTCAGCCATTTCTTCTGCATCTAATGTTGCTTTTTGACCTGAAAATTAATTTCAACTTAAACATTAAGACTTAAGAGGAGGGGACCCACAAACTACTATTGATCTAATAAAGGAGTGGGCAAGATCAAAATACAAACATCAACTGTATCTTTCAATACACTAGCAATAAATAATCCAAAAATGAAATTAAGAAAACAATTTCAGGGGCGCCTAGCCGGCTTGGTCAGTAGAGCATGCAACTCTTTATCTAGGGGTTGTGAGTTGAAGCCCTATGTCGGGCATAGAGTTTACTCAATAAAAATATACATATATTTAAAAAAAGAGGGGCGCCTGGGTGGCTCAGTCAGTTGAGCGTCCGACTTCGGCTCAGGTCATGATCTCACCATCTCTGAGTTTGAGCCCCGCGTCAGGCTCTGTGCTGACAGCTCAGAGCCTGGAGCCTGTTTACGATTCTGTGTCTCCCTCTCTGTCTGTGCCCCTCCCCCGCTCATGCTCTGTCTGTCTGTCTCTCTTTCTCTCTCAAAAACAAATAAACATTAAAAAAAAATTAAAAAAAGAATTCCATTTATATCATAAAAAACGATAAAAGAGGAATAAATCTGAGAGAAAATAGAAGACTTACACATTGAAAACTACACAACACAGATGAAAGAAATAAAAGAAGAGCTGAATCAACGGAAAGACACTCGTGGTCGTAAAGGCTGCAGACCGCCGAGACGGCAACGCACCTCAAGCTGCCATACACATTCGATACAATCCCGGTCGAAATCCCAGCTGGCTTTTTGCCAGAAACTGAAACGCAGATCCTACAATTCATGTGAAAAATGCAAAGAAACCCAACGGCCAACACAATCTTGGACAGATATTTCTTCAAAGAACCTATACAAATGGCCACGAAGAACATGAAGAGATACTCAGTATCATTAGTCATCAGAGGAATTAAAATTAAAAAGACCGTAGACACCACTTCACACCCGCCAGGACACCCACAATCCTAGAGGATAACTCAGGATGGTGAAACAGACAAGAAGTGTTGACAAGGACAGGGAGGAACTGGAACCCTGCACGCTGCTGGTGGGAACGTAATACGGCGCAGCCTCTTCGGAAATGGCCTGGCGGTTCCTCGAAAAGTTAAACATAGTTGTCATAAGCCCAGCAAGTCCACCTGCAGGTATGATGCACAATCGTTCACAGCAGCGTTCTTCCTAATAGTCAAAAAGCAGAAAAACCCCAAATGTCCATCAACTGATGGGTAAACGAAATGTGGTCTAGCCATATCGCGGAATATTATTCGGCCATGAAAAAGAGTCTTTGGACCGCTGGCATGCGCTACGAGGATGAGCCTGGAAAACAGGCACTTAGTGAAAGAAGGCAGACACAAAGGCCTACATGTTCTGTGATTCCGTTGGTCTGGAAAGGTCCAGAACACGCAAGTCCACAGAGCTGGAAATAGACTAGGGGCTGTTGGGGGAAGAAACGGAGTGGCTACTGGTGGGTATGGGGTTTCTTCTGGGGTGACGAAAATGTTCTAGAATGAGGCATCCTGATGGCTGCACAATGCTATGAATACTCGACATTACTGAACTGTACGCTTTAAAATGTGACTTTTTCCAGGCACCTGGGTGGCTCAGTCAGCTGAGCATCCGACTTTGGCTCAGGTCATGATCTCATGGTCCGTGGGTTCGAGCCCCACGTCAGGCTCTGTGCTGACAACTCAGCCTGGAGCCTGCTTCGGATTCTGTGTCTCCCTCTCTCTCTGCTCCTCCCGTTTGCACTCTTGTCTCTTTCTCTTAAAAATAAACATTAAAACAAATTTTGTGTGTGTGAATTTTTTGGTATGTGAATTCTCTCCCAGAAAACAGGCTTAGGGAGAATGACCTCCCTCTAACATCGGACCCGGATGGTTCTCGTGCAGCTCAATTTCTTCGCAGCTGAGGCACGCACGGGTGTGCGTCTCCCAATCCACATCCCTCAATACCCTTCATCATGTCCACTCGGATGTCTTCCGAAGCTTCTAACGAGAACTGTGAGCCCCCCGTATAAGGGAAATGGTCTACTTCCTAACTTAATGCATCCTGGCTCGGCAGCCGACCCGCCCGCCCTGGCCTGCGGTGGACACTGGCCTAACCAGTCCATCTCTGAGTCCATGAGCACACGCTCCACCAGGGGACACAGCAGGTGCTGGTGGGGACTGATGACACACGGGGACCAGCCCGGCCAGCGCCACGGTCTTCTCTGTGTGGTGGGACATGTCAACCATGGCCCAGCCCTCGGAGCTCCCCCAGACCCCCCAGGTCTGAAAAGGCCACACAGGACAGGAACCGGCCTGCTGGGAGAGATGGGGCCAGAGAGCAGCCCACAGGCCTCAGGATGCCCGGCGACGGCCTGGGGATGCCCGGCGATGGCCACAGGGGGAGGCACCCTGACTTTGAAGCCCCAAGTCCCAAACAGGGACTCGGATCTCTGCCCCCAGGGCTCCTGCACATGCAGAGAGGCCCACGTCCGAGCTCCTCCCTCGGGTTTGGCACGCTTGCCCCTGGCCGATGGACGGTGCTCCAACCCCATCGGGGTGTGGGGGGACGGGCCGGGAAGATGGCCCAAGGGCGTGTTTCCACAGAAACAGGCGGGAAGGTGCTGACCTCTGACACATACAACACGGAAGCAAGCACGCAGACGGCATGGTCCAAGCGTGTGTCTGTCCGTGCACAGAGGACGAGGACACATCCCTTCCGCAGTGTGACTGAGGACCTGCCTGAGCAAACAGCAGTATCTCCCAGGCGTCCTCACTCCTCTGGCCCAGCCTCCTGCAGCTCCTCACATCCTCCGTCCGGGGGCTCTGCCCTGATCTAGAAGATTCTCTCTCAAGCCTCCCCTAGCTGCCCTCTCCTCAGACAGGCCTTCTGGGAGGCCCTGTTAAAACACCCACTCCTGGGGCACCTGGGGGGCTCAGTCAGTTAAGCGGCCAACTTCGGCTCAGGTCATGATCTTGCGGTTTGTGAGTTCAAGCCCCATGTTGGGCTCTGTGCCGAGAGCTCAGAGCCTGGAGCCTGCTTTGGATTCTGGGTCTCCCTCTCTCTCTGCCCTTTTCCTGCTCATGTTCTGTCTCTATGTCTCAAAAATAAATAAATGTTAAAAAAATTAAAAATAAATAAATAAAACGCCCACTCCCCCTCCATTCCCAACGACACGCCCTGAGGCCTAGCATCCCGGGGCTCCCTGTCTGTTGGTCCCACTCCCAGCCCACGCTGGAATGTCCGCCCCCTGAGGGCACAGCCACAGCTGTCTCATCCAGTACGAGGTCCCCGTGGCTAGCCCGGCACGTGGAAGGTGTTGGACAACTACCTCGAATCAACAAAGGGACAGATGCTAAGTGGGACAAGAAAGAGAACAGCTGGCTGCCGAGGAGGGGAGCGAAGCTGACGGCTCCCAGAGAAGGTGACATTCAGGCTGGGTCTCCAAGGGTGAGTAGGAGCCCACAAGGCAGAGAAGGGAGAAAACGGGTCACAAGCTGGGGACCAGCACAGAGAGGCACAGACGCGGCTGAAGAGAGTGAGCCAGGGGGGGGGGGCCCCCCCAGACCCCCCCCCGCCCCCGCTTCGGGCCAGGAGGAGCGGCCCCGCCCGCCCGGGGGCGCTAGCGGCTCTGAATGACGGGTCTCGGAGAACAGCCTGTGCGCACGCTCTAGCCAGCGGCCCAGCGCAGCCGTCCGCGCCCCCACGTCCGTGCGGAGGGAGCCCTGGCCCTCGCTGGCTGCCGGCCACAACCGTGGGTTCCACCTAGAACGCGGATCACGACAGCACGCGTCGTGAGGCCGCGAGGCGGGGGTGATGGGGCCTGGCCCGGAGCGCTCACCGCTACCACCGCGGGGCTCTGGGGACAGGCAGGTGCCGGCTTCGGCCGCTCGTCTGGCTTGGTGTCTGGTCCGAACACCCCACAGCCAGAGCTCAGCAGAAAGCAGAAGCCGCCATAAACATCTGCTGAGTACTTCGGATTCCACGTCTACCCAGACCGCCGCGGGCTACGGCGCTTTAATAAGAGGAAGCAAAGAAAGGTGGGTAGGAGACCCTAACTCATCACACGTTTGCTAAACCCGCTGGGGCTCGGAAACCCCAGCTGACAGAGTAACCATCTCCACGCACTTTCTTCGCTCTGCAGGAGCACTTACTTCAGCTACCAGAGAAATCAGAGGCAAGAACCTTCCCGCCCCGCGGCTGCCTCACAGATGAGACTTAATCTGGGGACAAGTAGAGCGGAAATCACGGTGTCCTGCTTTCGCGCCCAATGTCAGTGGTTCTGCACACTGCAGAGTCTCCCAGGGAACACCCCCCGCGTGGGCCCCCAGCCTGACCTGAGCCCGCGGTTCCTAGAATTTAGATACTTCCTTTTTTTGTTTGTTTGGTTTTTTTGCAATTACAGATAACGCTGTAAGGAACCTACAGGTCCCTCTTCTGTCTTCGTCTAGAATGTGTTCTTAGACATTCTGGGGTCACAATTTCCCTGCTTCCTGGCACGTGTGCTGCCTACGGGGACAGCCTTCCTCAAAGACGGCTGGAAGTTCTCTCCTGCCACTGACCACCAGGAGCACTGTCCTCGACTGTCACTCCGCCAGCAGGGAGTGCGGTCACCGAAGCCGCCCCGGGAGCTCGGCAGGCACAGACGTTGCCTGACTGACGTTCTAACACGCATTGTGATCGGCAGGCAAATTACTCGCCTACAGGTATTTGGTTGTTTCTACAAACCTGTTAGCGGCCTTCACAGAGACGAAGGCCCTGTCACCGCCGCCCCAGCACCGGCTGTTTCAGCCATTTCCTGACGCTGACCCTTCGTTCCAGCTCTGCTTCACCGGACACTGTCCTTGCGGTTGAGCACGCAACTCGTGATCTTGGGGTTGTGAGTTCGAGACCCACGCTGACTGAGGGTACAGACTGCCTAAAAATAACATCTTAAAAAAAAGAAGTCCCCGCTAAGACAGAAGTCAGTTGTCACGTTCTTCCGTCCTGCTGCCTTTACTGTCAAGCTTCAGGAGCCATCATTCCTCCAGACAACGGAGAGTCCGCTGCGTCCTATTAGACCTTCCACAACTGGGAGCTACGTATTTAACTCTTAATCCACATATAACTGATTTTTAAAAAATGTTTATTTATTTATTTTGGGGGGGTGGGAGGCAGAGAGAGACAGACTCCCAAGCTGTCAGCACGGAGCCTGACATAAGACTTGAGCCCAGGAACCATGAGACCACGACCTGAGCCGATCAGAGTCAGACGCTCTAACTGACTGAGCCCCTGGGCAGTTTTTGTAATTAACTGGTTTGTAATAATTAGCTTTTTGATCCGTTTGGAATATATTTATATTATAGGGGTCATGAGTCTAAAGTCACTCTTCTGGGTCAGAACTAGTTCCTCGATTAACCTTTACTAAACAAACTCCTCTCCCCTCAGTCCTGGGGGACCCCTATACTCCCGTGTCAGGCACGCACTGGCCCACTGAGGGGACGTGGCTGTTACCCACCCCCAGTTCCACCGCTGCAGCCTGGAACCTGCTTAAACAGCTGACACGGCGGGCCTCCGCTCACACGTCCGTTCCTCCACACACTTTCTGTCTTATCACGGACTTCATTTACAATCTGATTTAAGGCCAGCCTTTCAGTTCTTAGAAATGCCACCAAGAGAAACTCTGGTATTAATAACGAGACTAAAACAGCCTTTCCCACGTGTTAAGAGAGTGGTTATCTCCAAAGCATGTCCACAGCCTCCTTGGCCCTGCCCGGTCCTGGTGACAGACTCATGAGGCTGGCCATTCCTCCCTTAGGGCTGCAGCATCGGTGACCACAGCCGAGGGGCCCGCTCACTCATCAGCAGGGCCAGGACAGCACAGGGTGAGCTGAGAGCCACTGTGGCAAGGTGACATCAGACAGGCCCAGGGAACCCGAGTCACCAGTCCAGAGCCTAGGCCCCTCCACTTACTGGGTAATTTTGGTTAAGTAACTTGCCCTCAGGTTCCTCATCTCCGAAATGGCAAAAGCAGCAGGGCCTACTTCACTGGGTCATTGGGGGAACCAGGACAGATGACATAGGCAAAGGACTTGGCACAGTACCCCGCACACAGTCGGCATCTGAAATTGGGAGCAATTACGCTATGCTTACTGTTAGGACGCAGCACCCCTTCCTGCTGGCTCTGGCCCTCCATGATGGCACCTTGACGGGGACCCTGCAGCTGTCGGCAAACAGCAGAGCCTACCATGGAGACGTCCACCCTCCCCAGCTCCTTATCCCGAATGGATCCAAGCACGGCTAAGGATTAGCAGGGAGAGGGGCAGGCAGTGCTTTGGCCTGAGGACAGACGTGGCTTTTGAGGTCAACGGTTTCAGATTTTCCATCAGAATAATGTTTTGACAGTAGACAGACATTTGTTTATTTTTTTATAGGTAATTACTTTTTTAATTTTTTTAATGTTTATTTTTAATTTTTTGAGACAGAGCACGAGTGGGGGAGGGGCAGAGAGAGGGAGACACAGAATCCGAAGCAGGCTCCAGGCTCTGAGCTGTCAGCAAAGAGCCCGACGCGGGGCTCGAACCCATGAACTGCGAGATCATGACCTGAGCCGAAGTCGGCCGCTTAACCGACTGAGCTGCCCGGCGCCCCAGCAGACATCTGTTTAACAGACACTACGGCGTGTTATTCGTACCTAACATCAACAGCAAGAGAAAATGGTGAAGGGTCATTTTGAGCACCAGACCTTCTAGCCGACACAGGAAAAGCGGGAGGCAGAGGGAACTGAAAGCAGTCCGGCATCGCTGGCCCGTGACGCCCACGGCACGGGAGAGGAGATGAGAAAGGGGACAGGCAGGGGCCCAGGGGTGGGGGGGGGCCAATCCAGACAGAGAGCACGGCTGTCGTTCTGTGTCACGGAGTCTAAAAACCTAAGCTGAGTGACAAATGTCGAGTGTGCGTCTGGGGCAGGACAGTCTGGCCGCACTGCCGGAACGAGTCTGAGGCAGGAGCTGAGGAATGCAGCCTGCGGGCCGCCGCCCCTGCTTCTGTAAATAAGGTTTTATTGGAACACATTCATGCCCATGAATCTACGTATATTTATTTCCTTTCCTTCCTCCCTCCCTTCCACCCTCTGAGAGCGAGCGAGGGCAAAGAGCAGAGGGAGAGGAAAAGAAAGAACCGTAAGCAGGCTCCACACACAATGTGGCGCCCGACTAACGCACTGGGCCGCCCGGGTGCCCGGCCGACGGATCTTCCATGTCTGCTTTCGCGCTTCGCCAGCAGAGCTCGGCAGCTGGAACAGAGACCCCGTGTGGCCCAAAAGGACCAGTCTGTTTACTACCTGGCTTGGACAGAAAGCTTGCCCATCCCTGATCTAAAGACTGGAGGCCAAGGAACCAATTAGAAAGTTACCACAATAGGCACAGAATTAACAAGGGTCTGGGGACAGGGAGTGGCAAAAGCGCTGAGAAATGTTAAGAGGTGACGCAGACAGAGAGACGGGAAGGGGCGGGGCTTTGGGGGGACTAGGTGGGGGGTGCGCTCCCAAGGCTGGTGGGGCTTGACCTGAGGTCAGGAATCTGGGAAGTCCAGCTGGCACAGGAGAGACAGGGCAGAAGCCAGGGGACTATGGGACAGAAGTCCAAAGGTCAGAGGGAAGTCACGATCTGGGAACGACCAAAAATCATTAGACGGGTGACCTCACCCTCTCCTCAGCCAGAGAGGAGAGACCAGGAGGAAGGCAAACACCTGTCCCAGAGGAGATCACGACTTGCCGAGCTCTCTCTCCTTCATCTGACATCCTTTCTTTTTATCTTCTTATGCAGTTAAACACACAGGATGTTAGGAGGACAAAGACAAAGGAACTAACCTGATCCAGTTCTCAGTTCCAGGCCTTTAGCTTTGAGTCTTGAGTGAATAAATTCTTCTTTTTCCTAAAAGAAGACAACCATCAGAAAGCTCTTTCTTCGTCTTTCCATCGCTCCTTGGGTAGGACACAGCTCGGAGTGGCCTGGAGAAGTCTGGATGGAGATTTCTGAGTAAGGGCCCACCTCCAAACCTGGTTTAAGCCATCCGAATTTGGTTAAAAGTCCCATGCTTGAAGTGGGGATTTGAAAACAAGATGTTTCATACACTTTGTTTATAAATCCATGGAATAAGCTAAATACAGTCCATTTGACCTACCCCGCCCAAATGCACAGACATATAAAGCTTAAATGCTTTTCTTCTGGATTAGGGTACTTCTACTTCTTTCTCATACAGTTTAGTTACGAATATGCTGTTAAGAATTCTGAATTCTCAGAATGAAATCACATCACGAAAACCCATATTTTCAAAAATATAAACACACAGATTCTAGTTCTGGCTCTGCTACTCCTTTTAGTTAAAACTACTTGAGAGTCAAGATCCGTGATTTTATGAATGAGCAATATTTATGTATAGTTACATACAGATTTTAAAATTATATGCAGGGGGCGCCTGGGTGGCACAGTCGGCTGAGTGTCTGACTTTGGCTTAGATCGTGATCTCACAGTTCCGGTTCAAGTGAGTTCGGCCCTGAATACGCCTCTGCCCTGTCAGCGCAGAGCCTTCTTCGGATCTTCTGTCCCCCTCTCTCTCTGCCCCTCCCCCACTGGTTTTCTGTCTCACTCAAAATAAATAAACTTAAAAAACTATATGCATACACAAATTCACAAACACGCATACATGAGAGAGAGGAGGGAGGGAGGGGTGGAGAGAGACCAAGTCAGGACTGAGTAGAAGTAAGGCAAATACTAAGGATTCAGCCCCCCCAAGTGGCCATTTGTGGTACTTCTTTCTCACTGAGACCTCAAATCTAAGCTTACCTGACGAAATGTCAAATTCTGGTTTGCCCAAAACTGTTGGTTCCATTCTTGTGTTTCTTGTCTTAATTTTCGTAGCTTTTGTTCCAGTGGGGATTCATTTTCGGGGACGTAAAAGTGAACAGGCCGAAGGTTTGAATGTCTGTCTGGGGGTCCTATCCAGTCATGGCAAGATTTTCTTGGCGGGCGGAATCCTGAGACCTTAAACAGAAGGCACAGCGTGGACGTAAACTAGGCAAACCCCTGGAATGTGAAGCACACAGTACAGATTTATTAAAGCCCCTCATTAGCTTCCTCTTTTTAAGACCATGTGCCAGAGAATATCCAAATTAAAAGAACTATAACACATATTAGCACGAACACTACAGGGAACATGTTCAACAATGGCGCTGGAATAACTTAACCTCCTGATGCGAAACCCGCATTTCAACCTGTACTTTGTACTGTATACGAAACTAACTCAAATGGATTAAAAACCTAAATATAAAATCTAAAACTATAAAACTTGTAAAACAGAAAATTTGCAGAACCTTAGACTAGGCAAAGCACAATCCATAAAACAAACAAACAAAAACCACAGACTGGGAGGAAATATATGCAAATCCAAAAAAGGACTTGTTTCCCAGAATATATAAAAATCTCTCAAAACTCAATAACAAAAAAACAGGTGACCCAATTTAAAAATGGGCAAAGTGACCAAATAAAACCTTCTCAAAGAAGACATATGGACGACAAATCGGCAAATAAAAGATGCTCAACATAGTAAGTCACTGGGAAATGCGAATCAAACCCACAATGAGATACCACTTCGCACCTTTTCCGAGGCTAAAATAACCCACAAAGATATCTGACACCGGAAAGGGCCATGAAAGGCGAAAGCGAGTGAGCTTCTCTGTGCGTCGCCGGTGGATGTGCAGAGTGGCGGGCCGCCGGGGAAAAGGCTGGCAGTTCGTTCCACAATTAAACACACACCTAACACACAATCTGGCAACCCGCTCCTAGGTGTTTATCCCGGAGGAACAAATACATATGTTCACACAAAAGCCTGTATGTGGCTGGTAAAAGTGGCTTTATTTAAAATTGCCAAAATCTGGAAGCAGCCTACACGTCCTCCCACTGGTGGTGGGAACCCAAGCATGGCGCACACCGCGGTGCTCCCCAACAACGGGGAGCGACGCGCAGCGCGGGCGGGGCTGGGGCGCGTTCTGCTCACTGAGAAAGCCACATCGATTCCATTCTCAGCCGGTCACCGTGGGAAAGAACAGGCGGGGTGGAGGAAGGGGCTGACCACCAAGGAATTTTCTGGGGTAACGAAAACGTTCTAGATCTTGAACTGTGGTGGTGTGCACACGTTTGTCAGGGGTGATTTCACCGTATGTAAACTGGACTTCAATAAACCTTGATGTTAAAATAAAAGGATCAGTTGAGTAATCAAAAGACTAGCTTTAGCCTCCTGCCTGCTTTAAGATCGATATAGGGGCATCTGGGCGGCTCAGTCGGTTCAGCGTCTGACTCTTGGTTTCGGCTCAGGTCATGAGGTCACAGTTCATGAGATCGAGCCCCGCACCCAGCTCTGCACTGCCAGCACGGAGTGTGCTTGGGATTCTCTCTCTCTCTCTGCCCCTCACCTGCTCGCGTGGTCTCTGTCTCTCTCAAAATAATAAACTAAATAATAAGTAATAAACTAAAAAAAAAGATCAACGTAACCCAAACTTGTGGAGGAAAAGTACCATTCAATTTAGAAATCTCTTATACATTATTTAAAAAAAAAAACACAACCTCTATTGAACGTGACTTCTACCTCCAGCAACAACATAGTGCCTCCCTTGCACTCTCCCGTACCAACAGCTAGAAAACTCCCAGCTACGGGAAGGGGCAAACCGCTGAGCCCCGCGGCGCGGACGAGTCTTAGAAGAATACACAGAGAAAGAGCCGGGCGCAAGAGGGGACGTGCCGCGGGGTCCCTCCGGGCCACATCCTGGCAGTCGGCGGTGACTGCAGAGATCCACGCGGTTGTCAATGTGTCCAGTGTACACTTTAAACGGCTGTATTCATTTCACTGTATATGAATTACACCTCCAAGTCAATTAAAAGAATGGCCAAAACTTACAAAGACCAAAGAAACTACTACACTGCACGTAATTAACAGTTCTTTTCCCTTTGGAAGGCACTTCATTCAGGATATTTCAGTTCTTCACCATCGCAGTTACAAGATGCAACTTCCAAGGAACCAAAAACAGAGAGGCAGGGTTTGCAAATTTTAACATAAAACAGCTTTGTCTACTTGGCTACTCACTTATCATTTAATCTGAACAAGCGGAAGTAATAGCTCACTTACAAATATGATGCGGCCAGTGTTTGGTGGCAGCTCACGGGGCGGCAGCAGCACGGGACAGGGGGGAGGGGCCATGGCTAGACAGCTAACATCTGCTCGGCTCGGGACATAACCCCCAGGCCCCATCCTCGGGGTGGGCTGACATCCCTTTAGGCCCCTGGACTCAACCCTGGAAAATGAAGCTACAGAACCGAGTGTGGACAGAGAAGGGAAGCCAAGTGAGTATTTTGGAAACACAGCTTGCTAGTTTTTGCTTCGATGGGCCTGGCGGATCACCACCAACACACCAAACATCTCGAGGGCCCGACGCTGCTGAAGGAGATTGGTATGTGCGAAACTGCCATCGGCGCGCCCGTTGGCTCCTTTTCGAGGATGCTACGACCTGCCTACATTTTCTAAATCCCCAAGCCTTCCAAAAATAGGGCGAATTTAAAGCACGGCAAGGAGGGCAGCAGGTTGGGTCGGGAAGGGTCGTGCCAAAGCTGGCCGCGGAGAACGCCTCGGGTTACGAGAGCTCTGGGAGGACTCCGGTGAGTTCGGAGGCCACGCTCTCCTGTAAGAGAAGCAGGCGCGTCATTCACGCAAAACCCCCCTCCTCCACCCTCGCTCTCCCCAGGCGGCTTCTGAGTCACACTAGGCTCCCCCTTCGGGACAACACCGGCACTCGGTGGCTCGCTGACACTGTGGTGTGTTCGCCTCCACACCAGAACGCTTACCGTTTAGAAAGCCATCTTGAGTCCAGAGTAAGTGAACGAGCAGGACAGGTTGGAAGTATATTGTGATTTCCTCACGCTTTCAAACTGTGTCTAGAAAAGCATCTTTAGGGGCGCCTGGGGGGCTCAGTCCGCTGACTGTCCAACTTCGGCTCAGGTCATGACCTCGCGGTTCGTGAGTTTGAGCCTCGAGTCGGGCTCTGTGCTGACAGCTCGGAGAATCCCTGCTTGGGATTCTCTCTCTCTCCCCTTCTGTCTCTCCCCAGCTTGCTCCCCTCTCTCGAAATAAATAAACTTTAAAAAGTAAATAAACTGGTAAAGACTTGACAGATTAGGTAAAAGAAGTTATAACATTTGAGCAAAAAAATAAAACGATGGATAGGAAATGCGCCATCACTGACGAGGGGTGGGGGGAGGGACGAGCGCCTCTGGGGCAGGGAGGACAGGAGCCTTTCTCTGGGTAGCTGGGGGCGGGGAGGGTGCAAGGCGGAGGCACAAAGGGAATCTCGGCGGCAGCGGTGCGGGATCGGCGAGCCACCCTGGACGACACCCAGGTCCCTGATTAATACGACTGAGGAGGTACACGAGTGCAAGGGTGTGTGGCACGCGCTTTGCTTTGCTAACAGTGATGACACACGACACACGCCCTTCCTGATGAACCCCACACCGCCACCTGACTCTTACAAACCACTTCATTGTTTCAACAACGGCTTTAGCAAAAGACAATTCATACACTAAGAAATTAACCCCATCGAAGTGTACAATTTGGTACACTTTGAAACCAATTTTGGGTTGCAGCATGCTCCCAGAGGTGTGCAACCATTACCAACTCCAGAACGCGGTCACCGCCCCATAGAGAAACCCCCTCCACGTGAGCAGTCCCTCCGTATCGTCCCCCAGCCCCCGCCACCACCGCTCTATTCCTGCCTCTGTCGATCTGCCTGTGTGGACACTTCCTGTAAACGGAAGATCACACAGTATGTACTCTTTTGGGACCTGCGTTGACCTAACATGTTTCCAACGTTCACCCGCATGGTCAGAACTTCATTCCTTGTTGGGCTGAACTGAACTGAACGGCCCTTCCCAGTTCGGCCATAAGACATCTTGTATCTGTTAGTCAGCTGAGCACACCCGGGTAGTCTCCACTTTTCGGCTGTTAGGAATCGTGTTGCTGTGAACACTCACGTAGAGATTTTTGTGTGGACGTCTGCTTCCAATTCTCCCAGGTGTACACACAGTAGCAGACGGCGGGCGGGGTCATACAGTAACCCTGTGTAACCTTTGGAGAAGCCACCACACCACTTCCCACAGCAGCTGCACCAGGTGACACTCCCTCCAGCAGGGCACGGGTTCCAGGGTTCCAGTTTCTCCACGTCCTGCTGAGCATCTGTCAGCGCGTCCTCTAGTGGGCACTAAGCGGTGTCTCACTGCAGTTCTTTCTCGGATTTCTGCCACAACCTTGTATCGATAGCCAGCCCCTGGCTGCAAGTGACTGGTTACTGTCCTTTAAACACGAAGGCTACTTCGTATTAAGGACAAGATAAATGCGAAACAAGCCCGATTTGTCAATGACAGGAGTAACTTCTTTGCTTTTGAATACTAGAAGAATATTTCCTCAATTTGGGGCTATTCACAATGTAATGGGAACAGACAAGATAAACTTGTTAATTTAACCTATATTACTAACATCTCCTCCTCCTCCTTCCTAAGTTAAGACAATCAACAAAACAATAAATCGAGCCCTGATTTAGCACATTTGCGAATTTCCATGCTGCGAATACTTCCATTGTGGACGATTTCAAGCAGTATACCATTTTATGGGTTTTCCGCCACGTAGGTACAATAGTCTTAAGTAACCTCAAAAGCACACATAATTGTAAAATATGGTAAAATAGACAGAAGCAAAAGTCTAAATATGTATTATCTTTGCTTTTAACATAACTTATTTCAGTACATAATTTTTAGTGATAGCTGTTTATTGGCAAACTTCCTGAAAGTGTAGTGGTGGCTCGGTCAGCTAAGTGACCAACTGTCGATCTGTCTCACGGGTTCGTGAGATCGAGCCCAGCGTCGGGACCCTCTCTGTGCAGAGGAGGGGCACACGCTCTCTCTCAAAAATAAATAAAAACACAATGTACACTCCCTTCACTGCAGACGTCAGTGTGAGCTGGGCCTCACCAGGACACGCTCCCCACTCAGGACCCCATCACGAACGCACCGACCCAGTGACCTCAATTCCCGACTGCTTTTCAAAAGTGTCCTAACACATTCTACACCACGTTAACCAAGCGATTAAAGATGTCTTGTGGAAATGGCGGTCAAAAAGTAGTCTAAATACTTTGGCTTTGGCCCGTAGGTGAGTGGAAGCTTTCCCTCCCCTGCCCCCTGGGATCCGCAGCTGGACCTAGGCGGGGACTGACTGGAGACAGGCCGCAGAGAAGGCCACAAAGCCACAGGTTTCATGCGTGCGCGGGCCCCACAGGGAAACGAAGGCCCGAATAGCAGCCCAGTGCTTGTACCCTAGGCTGGACAAGCAGCGCGACTGTGGGAAACGATGGAAATGTACGGGGAGCCCGGGGACGGCAGGAATCACTTTAATCCAGGTTTGTTCCCATAGATTTCCTTTGATTCCTGGTGGGGAGAATGTTTCTTCCTTCCTCTCTCCGGAGCTTCCTGGCCGGCACGTTTCTCAAGCGCCTCGGCCCCCGATCACCCTTACACCGAAGCGGCCCGAGCGCAGCACCGGCAGCACTCCGTAGGGAGCTCAGCTCAACGCTTTAAGCACCTGACAAGGGTTTCGTTTTTCTACGAATAATTTATGAGAAAGCAGATGAAACCAAATAGAACTTCCAAAATTATCAACATAATGAAAAAGTGTTTCCTAGAATGTCTTTTTTAAATAATTCTTTAAAAATCTTTATTTGTGAGAGAGAGAGAGACAGAATGCGACTGGGGTAGGAACAGAGAGAGAGGGAGACACAGAATCCGAAGCAGGCTCCAGGCTGTGAGCTGTCAGCACAGAGCCCGGCGCGGGGCTCGAACTCACAGACCGCGAGATCATGACCTGAGCCGAAGTCGGCTGCTCAACCGACTGAGCCCCCCAGGCGCCCCTACAATGTCTTCTAGAAGCAAGCAAACCGAAGTGTATGTGTGTGAGAAAAATAATAAGGATGTTTTTAAAGAAAACATTTCTAAGACTCTCCGTAAGCAGTTTTTGCAGGAAGAACCTGACTCGCCGCCTCCTCCGAGCAGCGTCTGTCAGCAGTGCTGCCTCCTCCCCTACTTGACCGTTTTTGTCACCTTTAGCCTTCTGGGGGAGGAAGCCGCTGGAATTACAGCTTTCCACCTGCTTCAGGTTAGCTTCTTTCGTGGTCACTGCCATCACTTTTACTTACACCCCTTTTTCCTCACGGCAGCAAAGGTGAGGACCCACAGAGATCAAAATTAAAGAGAGTCGCATACTGCCCTTTGAGAAGCCTTCTCTGTGGCTGAAGGAGGAAGCCTCGCAGAATTCTGGCCACGGGACTCCAGCGCCCCCACACCACGACCTGAAGGACTCGGGCGGCTGCAGCAACCCGCCCCCCGTGAGGCCCTGTCCCCGTCCCAGTGACAACTCCCTGATGGGCTAGTCTGAGCAGCCCGCCTGCCCTGGGGGTGCTCCCTCCCTGCCCACTCACACCCACCCCTGCTGCAAGGCAATCTCTCCCACACCCCTGACCTAACCGAGCTACCCCTTCCCTTAAAATCTTCCTGGGAGACTACTCATCACCCTCGGGGGAGGCTCGAACCCCTTCCTGTGGTTTGGCGGCCCACGCCTGCTGGGCCCCATCTCTGCTTTTCCTCCACCCACAGGAGCCTCCGTTACCCACCGCCAGCCAGATTCTGTCCTTCCTCAGCCTGCTTACGTCCTCTCCACGTGCTCCCCCTCGTCCTCACAGACCCGGGTCTAAGGGCACCTCTCCGCCTGCTCCCAGGGCTCCTCACGGCACTGGCACACGTCTGCTTCTCCCAGGAGCCTTTGAGCCCAGGGCGGCAGGACCACACCGCACGGACTGGAGGAATGTTCCCCCCGGTCCTGATCTTTCCTGTTGACGCTCTGTTTATGCAAGAAATCCACACCAACTTCAAAAAGCCCAAGTTACAGGAACTACTTGGCGGAAGGCCGCCTAACAAGCTAGTCACGGCGGTTATGGATGAAGTGGCGCCAGAACCTTCAGAGGTTGTGAAGAGCGAGCCAAACACCATCGCTGTCAAGAGGGTTCCTTACATTTGTGTTCTTGAGGGTCCACAGCTGCTCGTTCCGGACGAGTGTCCAGGCTTTCCACTCGGTGTGGTCGGAGCAGCGAGCCTCGCGGGCTGTTCCGCAGGAGACTGGCGCCCAGTGGGAGCACTGGGAGGCGCTGACGGAGGCGGAGGGGCCGAGCGCGGGGAAGCGGGAAGCCAGACCACTGGCCGGCGGACTGGGAGGGAGAGGGGACGAGTCCAGACGCAGCGGTCACGTCTGCGCGGCCACGACCGCCGACCGCCGCAGCGCCGCCGTGCTCACCGCCACCTCCTCCCGCACCCGCCTCTCGCAGACCCGGCCGTCCTCGCGTTCGACCGCGCCGGCTCCCGCCTGGCCCTTCGGAAGTGCCTCTCCTGCAAAGCTGGACCAGAGGAGGCACGGCCAAGGTGGAGAGTTCCAAACGAAGGGCCAGCAAGTCCACAAAAGGGATTGGATTCCTCCTTCCTGTGCGACAGCGACAGGGCCCCGCTGGCGGAGAGACACCCTGCCCTGCTTACCTAAGACCTGAGACTGCTGCTTGTCATCATCAAATTCTGACCTGATACCGGACTGAACAATTGTCAGAAAGCAAGAGCAGGATTGCAATGCACAGATCTTCGACATTTCATCCATCATTTCCTTTATTTATTTATTGAGAGAAAGAGAGAAAGAGAGAGAGGGGGAGGGAGGGAGGGAGAGAACCCCTCACCACAGTGCAGAGCCCAACACGGGGCATGAACTCACGAACTGTGAGATCATGACCGGAACTTAGCCAAATGAATCGCCCAGGTGCCCCTTTTCATCCATCATTTAAAAAACAATATATGATCTCTACACTTTCCTTTTTTTTCCCCCCAAAAGAGGTTTTTTTTGGGGAAAAAACCTACTTTTCCACAAATATATCTGGACTTCTGGCCCAAAGCCTTTAGTCTTAGAAACTACAGGTGATTCACACACAGGGACCCAGCCGAGGCTCACCCAGGGGACTTCCATCCCAAGATGGGGGCTCCTCCCCTCCCCCAAGCCGACTGAGGACGCTGAAGAGCAGCAGCAAGGGGACGAAAGGGCAGGTGTCACCCTCGCTGTGCTCCACCAGTTCACCACCCTCCAGAGCTGGACCCCAGTCTCCTCCTACAGGCTCCTTATCAGGAAGCGTGAAAGGGGCCATCCCAACAATTCACGGCTTTTCCCAGCTACCCACACAAGACGAAGCAAGCTCAAAGAGGCACCAGGACGGGGCGGCTCAGTCAGTTACATGTCCGACTCTGACTCAGGTCATGACCTCACAGTTCGTGGGTTCAAGCCCCGCGTCGGGCTCTGTGCTGACAGCTCAGAGCCTGGAGCCTGCTTTGGATTCTGTGTCTCCCTCTCTCTCTGCCGCTCCCCAGCTTGGGCTCTGTCTCTCTCTGTCTCAAAAATAAATTTAAAACATTAAAAAAAAAAAGAGGCACCAGGAAGGAGTATTCCGTGACCCTCGCTCATTCAGCACCTCGCTGTTGCCTAGGTCACCTGCTCTGCACGTGATCTCTGCCAACCAACTCTTTCAACCATCCTCAGTTTTCCATTATAATCTGAGAGATTTTATCTTAATTGTAGCAGCGTTAGCTCTTCTGCGTTCCCTATAAACACATGTTCTGTCTTTGTTCACCGAGAACTGCTATTTAAAAGGGAGGGGAAGGGGCGTGGGGGAGGAAACAGTCCTTCTGTAAAAGCAAGATTCCCCCTGAGGTTCTGATAATGACCGTAATTTAGGGATCTCAGGCACGGGCATGTCCGCGCGGCCCCTCCCGGCGGAGCGGCCGTCTCCGGGCAGGACGGGAGGCGGGGGCCGCGCAGCCGGAACCGGCCAGCCCTGCGGGCGAGCAGCCCGGACACGCTTGTCCCGCCGAGCCCGCCAGGGAACGACCCCTCACGTTTTGGGTCGTCCGATGCAAACTGCCAGCTCATCTAGCTTTGTGGGCCCAGCCTCGTTCTCCACCCCTTCCCCCTCACGGCAGGCTCCCGCCCCGGCCCCCCACCCACAAGAAGCCAGGATTTGGAAAGGGAGACCTTCCCCTGGGCCCTTCTTCCCAGAACTGCCTGCTCCTGAGTGAAGGTGTCACACTGCCAGCCCCTGGGGAAGCTCGTGGGCGACGACGAAAGGAAGAGACGCTGGCTGAACCAGCGTTCCTGCAGGCGTTTCCCGGTCTCCGGTCCTGACACTTCCTGGTGGGAACGGGAAGTCGTACCTTCTGGAGGGGTGGAAGCCCAGCCTCCCGTCCTAGACAGACGTAGGCAGACCGGCACCTCTGGACTAAAAACGGTTCGTGCTGGGAGAGAAACGTTGGCTCAGCACCAGAAAATGGGACGATCCCGATGGAAGAACACAGTCCTCCAACGAGGTAGTTTCTCAAAAAAAAAAAAAAAAGTCAGCTCTGATGGTGGTCAGGCTCTAGACTGCAGCTGTCAGTTCAGGAGACGCTCGCCCGGGGGACGCGGTAGGTTCCGCCCTGGGAAAGCAACAGCAAAATGCAGCGAAAGGACACACCTTTCCCCTCCTCCCAAATAAACTACTTTGGAAATAGTAAAGGGATGGAGTTGAAACCTACAGATTAAAAAAGAAATAAAATAATATCGGTAAATCACAATGTGTAGCCCTGATGTGCATCCTGATACAAGAAAACTGTAAAAAAATAAAAAAATAAGAACTCAGGACATTTCCGCCATAACTGAAGAAATCTAAAACAAGAGAGCTGAATGTTGAACATTTGCTGGAATCACACTTTAATCATTATGTTTATATGTTTTTTTAAAGTTTATATCTTTTCTTTCTTTTTTCTTTTTAAGTTTATTTTGAGAGGGACAGAGGGAGAGAGAGGGAGAATGAGTGGAGGAGGAACAGAGAGACTCCCAGGCAGCTGGGGCATTGTTGGCACAGAGCCCAAAGTGGGGCTTAAACCCAGGAGACACGAGATCACGACCTGAGCTGAAATCAAGAGTTGGACGCTTAACGGACTGAGCCACTGAGGCGCTCCTATATGTAACTTTAAAAGATATGAACTTTCAAACTCACAAAAATACATTAAACATTTTATTTTTTAAAAGTTAAAAAGGGGCGCCTGGGTGGCTCAGTTGGTTAAGCGGCCAACTTCAGCTCAGGTCATGATCTCACGGTCTGTGAGTTCGAGCCCCGCGTCGGGCTCTGTGCTGACGGCCTGCTTCAGATTCTGTGTCTCCCTCTCTCTCTGCCCTTCCCCTGCTCATGCTCTGTCTCTATGTCTCTCAGAAATAAATAAATGTTAAAAAAAAAATTTAAAAAATAAAAAATAAATAAAATGTTAAAAAAAAAGATAAGAACCTTGGGGCACCTGGGTGGCTCAGTCGGTTAAGCGTCCAACTCTCGATTTCGGCTCAGGTCATGATCTCACCAAGGTGAGATCGAGCCCTGTGTCAGGATCCGTGCTGGACGGGGTGGGGGGTGGGGCTGCTTGGGACTCTCTTTCTCCCTCTCTCTCTCTCTCTCTGCTGCTTCTCCTCTCTCAAAAAAATAAATAAAATAAAGAGACATATGGAAATATTTACAAATGAAATAGGTTTTCTTTCTTTCTTTCTTTCCTTTTTTATTGAAAGAGAAGCAGCACAAGCAGGGGAGGGGCAGAGAGAGAGGGAGACACAGCATCCGAAGCAGGCTCCAGGCTCTGGGCTGTCAGCACAGAGGCCGACGCGGGGCTCGAACCTAAGAACCACAAGATCATGACCTGAGCCGAAGTCAGACACTTAACTGACTGAGCGCCCAGGCGCCCCACAAATGGAATATGAAATCTGATACTTGCCACAAAATAATCTGGGAGGGGATAGGTGGGTAAAGAGGAAGCGAACACCCCCAAGCGGGTGACTGTGGAAGCAGAGCGCTGGGCGCAATGCGATTCTTCACACGCTTCCATCTCCGCATGTTTGCAATTTCCCGTAAGTAACGAAAACAGAAAATAAAGGAACCTATTTCTCCACGTGAAGGGAACGAGGGGAGAAACTGTTTCTGTTTCACTCCATGAAGAAACAGTGTGTGGGGACAAGAGAACACTAGGGCAAGAGTGAGAAAGGCCCCTTCCGGCCCTGACTCCGCTGGGTAACACTAGGCCAGTCACCCTACCTCTCTGGGCCCTGGGCTATGATTTTAAAGTCCTCTGCCCCAGCTTTAATTTTTTCCTGCTAATTTATTGAAAGCCTTTTAAATACTAGAAATCTTCATGTTTGTTTTAAAACCCTCTGATGAGGGCCGCCTGGGGGACTCAGTAAGTTGTGCATCCGATTCTTGATTTTGACTCAGATCATGATCCCAGGGCTGTGAGATCAAGCCCTGTGCTGGGCTCTGCACCAGGCCCTGGGCTGAGTGTGGGGCCTGCTTCGGATTCTCTCTGCCCCCCTACCCCACATGTGCGTGCTCTCTCTCTAAAAAATAAATTCTAAAAAAATTCCTTTAAAAATAAACAAATAAATACAATCCTCTGACGAGACCTCTCACCGGTTTCTCTTATGCAGCGTTGAAATTCCCCTTCCTGTTTACTCTGAATCTATGTCTGAGGGGAGGGGGCTGTTGAAAATCATTCTCTTTAATGAAAATCTAAGCAAAATATGGGATCAGTACTTCTACTATTTATCTGTAAATATTACCTCTCACGCTGAGGGCCTGTTTGTTTGTTTTTGACCCGAAAGTTACTAGAGGAAAAACGTTAATTCACTATCCTCCAGATACAGGAACTATAACATATTCTTAACGCGCAAGTGCCGTGAGCATCAGGGAAGTTCTCCATCTTACTGCGCTTAGGTTTTCTCATCCACAAAACAGGGACGATCAAATCCCCAACTTCACAGAACTGTGAGGAGGACAGAAAACAGGCATCGCCCGCAGGCCAGCGTGCACACACTCGGTCAACGCCAACTAGCGCTGTGCTGATGAAATTCAGGACTACGCGCCAACGGTGACGGACGGGTATGAGGACACCAGTGGTTCTCAACTTGGGAGCTTGTTTTTAGACTCCCCCATAAAATCCTGATGCTACACTTCAATAAACCTGCGTGGGTTTATTAACAATAATTTACCAACAAATAAAGAACCTGGGGCACCTGGGTGGCTTAGTCGGTTAAGTGCCAGACTTCAGCTCAGGTCATGACCTCACTGTTCGTGGGTTCAAGACCCGCATCGGGCTCTATGCTGACAGCTCAGAGCCTGGAGCCTGCTTCAGATTCTGTGTCTCCCTCTCTCTGTGCCCCTCCCCCACTTACTCTCTCTTTCTTTCTCTCTCTCTCTCGAAAATAAGTAACCATTAAAAAAATTTTTTTTTTTTTTTTTAAATAAAGAACCTGACGCCCGGGCCACATCCCAGGCCTTTCACACGTCAGGATCTCTGGGGCAGGGGGCGGGGGGAGTATATTTTTAAAGTCTTCCAGGTGATTCCAAACGTGCAAAAACGTTTAGGAGCCGAAGATGTAAACTACACAGACAAGGAATAAACAGGCGTGAAGTGGCCAGAAGACACCTCATCTCAGAGCTGACTTCTTAAATGCTGGTTTGATCATTTATTTATTTTGAGGTGGGAGGAGCAGAGAGGGAGAATCCCAAGCAGGCTCCCCCGCTGTCAGCGCAGAGCCTGAGGTGGGGCTCAAATTCCCGAGCCATGAGATCATGACCTGAGTTGAAATCGAAAGTCCTGGCTGACTTTTTAAGTTGGGTTTGGAAGAAAAAGTGGTACCAGGAGACAGGAGATGGGAATAAACAGTGTAGGTCCTAAAAGCAGCTGTCCTTAACTCAAGGGGAGAGCGAAGAATGAATGAAAAAGACTTCGAGAGGATGTGGAGAAAGGGGAACCTTCCCACCCTGGTGGCGGGAAGGCAGACTGGGGCAGCCGCTCCGGACAGCACCACAGAGGCTCCGCGAACATTAAAAACAGAACTACCCTATGGTCCAGTGATCACACTACTGGGTATTCGCCCAAAAAATACAAAAACTCTAAATCGAAGGGATACATGCACCCCTACGCCAATAGAGGCATCACCTCCAATAAGCGAGGTACGGACGCAGCCCAGCTGTCCACCGATTGGTGAATGGATAAAGAAGACGTGGTGGGTACATTGAGATTACCCGTCCACAAGCATATAATGGAGTATTCAGCCATAAAATGGAATGTTGCCATTTGCAACAACTTTGATGGATCCAGAAAGTATAATGCTAAGTGAAATAAGTCAGAGAAAGACAAATACCATATGATTCACTCATATGTAGAATTTAAGAAACAAAACAAATGAGCATATGAAAGAAAAGAGAGAGAGAGAAACAGACCAAGAAACGGACTCCTAACTACAGAGAACAAATCGACGGTCACAGAGGGGAGGCGGGGGTGGCTGAAGCAGGGCACCTGCTGGGATGAGCACCGGGTGATGTATGGAAGTGTCGAATCGCTGTATTACACACCTGAAACTAACATAACACTGTATGTTAAATGTACTGGAATTAAAATTAAAAACTTAATAAAAAATAGGTCATGTGAACTAGACATAGGATTAAAATATATCTATTTAGGGGCGCCTGGGTGGCTCAGTTGGTTAAGCGGCCGACTTCAGCTCGGGTCATGATCTCATGGTCTGTGAGTTCAAGCCCCGCGTCGGGCTCTGGGCTGACGGCTCAGAGCCTGGAGCCTGCCTCAGATTCTGTGTCTCCCTCTCTCTCTGCCCTTCCCTTGCTCATGTTCTGTCTCTCAAAAAAATAAAAAAATAAATAAAAATGTTTATTAAAAAAAAAAATATATATATATATATCTATTTAAACACAGAGAACAGAAGGCTCCGGACCTGTTACTTTTAAGAAGACCTAATATTTAAAATCTAAGTCTGGGGGTGCCTGGGTGGCTCAGTTGGTTAAGCGGCCGACTTCAGCTCAGGTCATGATCTCACGGTCTGTGAGTTCGAGCCCCACGTCGGGCTCTGTGCTGACGGCTCAGAGCCTGGAGCCTGCGTCAGATTCTGTATCTCCCTCCCTCTCTGCCCTTCCCCTGCTCATGCTCTGTCTCTATGTCTCTCAAAAATAAATAAACGTTAAAAAAAATATTTAAAATCGAAGTCTGAAAGACAACAATCTCTCTGTGCAGCAGGAATTGAATTACCTGGAGAGAGGCAGCCACGGACTCAACGGCAGGCAGGGGAAACACCAATCGCCCTGAAGGAAGAACTGTTCCTTTTAGTCCCTACAAGATCCAGCACAACGGGGCGCGCAGCTTACAAAACACAGCAGGGCCAGGCCTGACTCACAGGCAGCTGCTCAGCTTTTCGGCATCACAATCCACACCTTCACAAGTTCAGGCAGCAGGTGAGCAGACCCCCCCCCTGTCGCTAGGACAACAAAAGGAAGAAAGGTCTCATCCTGAAGATTAGACCCACGGTAAGACTGATTTCAACAAAAGACTATGTGACAATAAAGAAAACCTTGTTTGGGTGTTTGTTTTTTTTTTAAAGACTTTATTTTTAAGTAATCTCTTCATTCATTGTGGGGTTCACAACCCCAAGATCAAAGGTTGCATGCCCTACCGACCGAGCCAGCCAGGTGCCCCTTGGGTGTTCTTTTCTCGAGCCCTAGTTCACAAAATAAGCTGGGGTGCGTCCTCATCCCAGGGACACTTGGCTGATGTGAAGTTTGCCCGCCCGGTGCATTTTCAGACACCTGTTGAATACCTTGCTGTCCAAAGACGGAAGAGATGCTGGGTGGGTTTCTATCTTGTAGGAAAGAAAGTCCCAGCTGTGGCCACTGTAACAGGGAACTGAGCCAGAGGCTAGGGGTCTGGGTCACCAGTTGCCCTGCTAACTTCTTCTCTGAACTATAAACTAGACAGAGTTTCAAAGCTGCATTTGTAAAAGCATGCTAACGGGCAACAGGCTAAAATAAATGAAAATTTACAGACAGGCACACTTTGGAATTCTTAACTGGCTTTTTTACTCCGGAGCTTTCCAGCCTCCTTCCTTAGCCTGTTGGCAAATGAAGTGTTAGTATTTGTATGCTCTGTTTAAATATTTTATCTGCAGCGCATTCCACACTGTTAGGCGACATTTTCATGTGACAGGTGGACTCGAGGCCTAACTTCACTGACAAAAAAATATCGCTCCCAAAGAAGTGCAATTGATAAAAACTGTCATTCTTGATTGCTACAGGTATTAATCTTTGTGAACCTTCAACCCGTAACTTGCGCGTATGCGAACAGCTTCCCAACAAGAAAAACTATTCAATGTGAAGTCCTACAAAACAGGAAACCTGTGCCATCGCTTGAAGAAAAAGACTAATAAATCTTGACGAAGCCAAAACACAGACTGAAGACAAAAGCAAAACATGCTGTGCACATCAAGAACTGTTTAAGAATGAATGATCTTCGTGAAGAAATAAGGTACGTAACAAACTCGCCCTAGCTGACTCTGCTGTACGAATTAGCAAAAGTTCTGACTGCCAACAGTCCCCAGCGTACAGCGACACCATCAGTTCCATGAGACCAAGGGAGTTGACGCAGGGCACTTGGGGGCTCTGAGGCCGGGAGGCTCGGCGCCCCTCGCGCCGGGGACTCCTCACTCTCCACGCCCCAGTCCCCCGCGGGCCGCTGGCGCTGCTCCGTGCCAAGCCCGGCGGGCTCGGGGACCCTGCTCCGGGGAGAGTTGGGCTGACGCCGCAGCCGGGCACGAAGGGGTGCGGGGGCCCACAGGTGTCCCTGAGGGGCGCTGCCTGGGTGTGTCGCCACTTACGACTCCTGGCCCACCCTCTGCAGGAATCCCGCTTACCCGGCTCGGCGCTGCATCCCTGCGCTCCCCAGCTCGCTCCGGAGCGAGCTGACAGCGGGGGCCAGCGAAGGCGCGGCAGAGCGGAGGAATCAGGGCCCTCCTAGAGGGCCGCAAGGCGGCCATGGCCCGCGTCCCCAGGCTGCCGCGGCGCACGCCACGGTCGCGCCTGCGCGAGGGGCTGCCTTACGGCACGGTCGTAAAGCCGGCGGGAGGGAGCGACGCGGCCGACCGTGCGCTTTCCCAGCGTGGAACGGGCCGCGGGTTGGACCCAGCGGGGGCGCAGGGGGCAGGCGGCCGCTTTCGGGCCGCGGGCAGTTCTGGGCTCCCGTGAGAGGCGATAGTGGCGGGCTCAGCGCAGGCGTGGCGCGGCGCCGGAGGACGTTTTCCCAGGGCGGGGGCTGTTCGGCCCGGGGCGGGGCCGCGGGCCGGCGAGGGCGGGAGCGGCGGAGTCGCTGGGCGTCGGCGACGGAGCGCGCGATGGCGCGGGCGGCACAGGTGAGCGCGGCGCGGCGGCTTGGGGGGCCCGTGGGCGACCCCTGCGCCGGCGCTACCCTGGCTCCGACCCGGCTGCCTGGGTCTGGCCTCGGCGCCGCGCCCTCCCCGCGTCCGACGCGGGCCGGCCCGCTCGTCCGCCTTCCGGGGCCTCCTCCCGCCCGGGGGCTCCGCGGCCCCGGCCCAGCGCGGCCGCCCCCTCCCCCCTGCGGGCCATTGTGAGGTCAGGGCCGGCGGGCGCGTCGGGGGCCCGGGCGAGACGCCCGGAGCGGCCGCTGCGGCCAGTAGCTGCCGCGCCACCGCCGGCCCCTTCACCGGCCGCCCGGTTCAGACCTAGCCGGCAGGGGTGAGAGGGATGCAGCTAGGGGCCGAGCTCCGGTGCCGCACCCCGTAAAGGGCTGACCTTCCACCTCGCCATCTCACCCTCGGGAAGCCAAGACCAAACCAGCTTAGACCTCTCCTGGGTAAAGTGCTGCCAGGGAAGGGCGAGCAGGGGGTGGGGGTGGGGTGCGGGGAGGAGAAGCCGGGCAGCCCGCCCTTCGTGGGCCTCCAGAGGCGTGTTCCTGGCCGGGCCACCACAGGGGATCGGTTTCAGTTGATGACCCACTCTCCCAGTGAGCTGTGTGGTGGAGACCCAAGAGCATGGGGGGAAATGCGTTAAGCCATTCTGGACTCCCGATGGGAGGCTAATGAACGAATTACTCCTGGCTGTCACACGTTTGGGGGAAGGGAGGGAAAGTGATTGGGGCTGGGGAGGCACTAGCCCTCCAAAGCCCAGCGTGGTGCTTTTAGCACAGGACCAGTCACCTGCCCCTCCTCGGGGAATTTTATACCTCTGCAGGGAAGATTCTCGAGGGGCTGGAAGGGTGCGGGGAGAAACTGGGTAGCCTTCTACAAGTGCATGTAGGGTGGCGAGGAACCATAGATGCAGCGACTTTTGGTGGCGATTGGGATCCAGTGGTATTTGTTTCACTTAGTTGCCTTTTTGTGGAAACTAGGCACAGCTCTGGCCAGGTGGGTGCTTAGATGGCACTGTTACCATTTGAAGGTAAAGAGAGAAGAAGAGGCCACTGTTTTACCTTCTGCAGAGCTGCCCTGCCGTTGCCAGCATTAACACCTAAGATACGGCTTCTAAGCTGATACTTGACTTGATTCCGTTGGTGTAAAGACTCAGGCTGCTCTCTTCAGTTGAGGAAACTCGAAATTCACAGGCCTCCAGCTCAGTCCACACCGCAGTAACCCGTCTGTTCGTAATCACTGCTGTGTGTAGGTGATTTTCAGGAACATGGGTTAGTCACTCTTCCTGCCTCGAGTATGACCGTTGTTGGGATCACAGCAATCACGGGCCCTTTTTTTTTCCCCCAATGCTTATTTATTTTTAAGAAAGAACACTTACACAAGAGGGGGAGGGGCAGAGAGAGGGAGACACAGAATCCGAAGCAGGCTCCAGGCTCCGGGATGTCAACACAGAGCCCAATGCAGGGCTCGAAGCCACAAACCGTGAGCTCATGGCCTGAGCCGAAGTCAGACGCTTAACCGACTGAGCCACCCAGGTGCCCCGGGCCCTTTTTCTTGAATACATTTTTTTAGTGCGACTCTCAGAATAAATATACAGTCACCGTTCTGCAGAGGCTTTGTGTAATTTGTCATTCTTGTCGGTTTTTAGCGCTTGTACAACTGAACACAGCAGAAGTATGGATATGGGAAATCAACACCCATCTATTACTAGGCTTCAGGAAATCCAAAAGGAAGTAAAAAGTATAGAACAGCAAGTCATTGGCTTCAGCGGTCTGTCAGATGACAAGAATTACAAGAAACTGGAGAGGATTCTAACGAAACAACTTTTCGAAATAGACTCTGTGGACACCGAAGGAAAAGGAGATATTCAGCAGGCGAGGAAGAGGGCGGCCCAGGAGACGGAGCACCTGCTCAAAGAGTTAGAGCAGAATGCAAACCACCCGCACCGCCTCGAAATCCAGAACATTTTCCAAGAAGCCCAGGCCCTGGTGAAGGAGAAGATCGTGCCCTTTTACAGCGGGGGCAACTGCGTGACCGACGAGTTCGAAGAGGGCATCCAAGACATCATCCTGAGGCTGACGCACGTCAAAACCGGAGGGAAGGTCTCGCTGCGCAAAGCCAGGTACCACACTCTAACCAAAATCTGCGCGGTGCAGGAGATCATCGAAGACTGCGTCAGGAAGCAGCCCTCCCTGCCGCTCTCCGAGGACGCGCACCCGTCCGTGGCCAAGATTAACTCCGTGCTGTGCGAGGTGAACAAGGCCAGGGGCACGCTGATCGCGCTGCTGATGGGAGTGGACAGCAGCGAGACCTGCAGGCACTTGTCCTGCGTGCTCTCGGGGCTGACCGCCGACCTGGACGCCCTGGACGTGTGCGGGCGCACGGAGATTCGCAACTACCGCCGCGAGGTCGTGGAAGACATCAACCAGCTGCTGAAGTACCTGGATCTGGAAGAGGAAGCGGACACCACCTACGCCTTTGACCTGGGCCAGAATCACTCCATCTTAAAGATAGAGAAGGTCCTCCAGAGAATGAGAGAAATCAAAAACGAGTTCCTCCGAGCGCAGAACCCTCCCGAATTGTACCTGAGCTCCAAGACAGAGCTGCAGGGCCTGATCGGGGAGCTGGACGAGGTGAGCCTGGAGAAGAACCCGTGCATCCGGGAGGCGCGGAGGAGGGCGGTGATTGAGGTGCAGACCCTCATCACCTACATCGACCTGAAGGAGGCGCTGGAGCGGAGGAAGTCGTTCGCCTCCGAGGAGCACCCGTCCCACAGAGCGGTCTGGAACATCCTGGGAAACTTGTCCGAGATCCAGGGAGAGGTTCTTTCGTTTGACGGGAACCGAGCGGACAAGAACTACATCCGGCTGGAGGAGCTGCTCACCAAGCAGCTGCTCGCCCTGGACGCCGTGGACCCGCAAGGAGAGGAGAAGTGCAAGGCCGCCAGGAAGCAGGCGGTGAAGCTCGCCCAGAACATCCTCAGCTATCTCGATCTGAAGTCCGACGAGTGGGAATACTGAGGCGCGGGCCCCGCGGCGGCCGGCCCCGCCCTGCGCGCCGAGCGGACTTCCGTGTTCAGAGAGCGCTTCCGGCTCGCGGGGCCGAGTGCGGTTTATACGTGCGTATTTCAGTCTCACTATTTATGATTTAAGCAAATTCTATTCGGTATCTCTGCCGCTTTTGATGTCGCAAAACAAATATCATTACAGCACATTAACTTTTCCATTTGGATCATTATCTGTATGTTGTGGTGTGGTTTTTGGGGGGGGGTTTGAATCAGAAAGCGGAGCGGGCAGATCTTTAAGTGGCTCGTGCAGGCATCTCAGGATCTACGTACAGACACGACCTCACAGGACACTAGAACAATTATGAGAAGGGGTAAATTTTTGGTTAGGTAGAAGTAGCGCAGGCCAGTGGTGTGTTTTATTGCGCTGAGTAAAGCAGAAAGGGGTTTTTTCCCTTCATTTCTGAGGCCTGACTGGGCCAACCCCAGTTAATAGGGTGGGGTTTTTTTGTTTTCGGATTTTCTGTTTTCTTCATAAACACTTTTTGTTGGAAAAATGGTGTCTGTATTTCCCCATGCTCTGCACGTAGAGGGGAAAAATATGTGCAATATAAGAATTATGAAAACTAATAGCCAAAAACCTTCGAGACTGCATCGAAGGAGGGCTCCAGCACCGAATTCCCTTCAAGTTGTCCTTGCTTGTACAATCCGAACTTACAGATTTCCGTAGTGATTAGGAAGGATGGGAACATTTAAGTTAAGAGACCTGTAAGAAAAAGAAAGGAAAGAGGAAACCCCCCTACCTGTAGCAGGGTGACGAACACCGGAGGTTAGTTACGAATGTCAGGCTGCTGACACTAAGCGGGCCCGTCGGAACGAGGCGTGGCGAGGGCTGCCGCGCGGCGGCCGGACCCCGTGAGCCCGCCCCACGCTGCCGCCAGCCCGCCGCCAGCCCTCTGGGACCAGACGTCCGCAGCTCGTCTCGGGAAGCTCGCGGCCCCCGGCACCTCCGACCTCGCGCTCTGGGACGAAGCCGCAATGCATCCCTGAGCACCTGTCGTGCCCCGGGGCTCGAGTCGCGGGCACGCGGGTGTTTCCCTCGTGCCTGCGAGAGCCCGTCGGGTGTGTCTCTCCTCCTGCTGAAGGGCACGCGTGTCTCTGTCGATGCTTTCCGAGGATTCGGTTTCACGGCTGCCAGTCGGTGGAACAAAAGAAATTTCCCCAAGTTCTGAAGTGCCTCGAGGACACGGCGGTCCCGGTATCGTAACGAACAGACCACTCTTCTGTTCTCGCTTTTCACGGAAGAAGCCTGTTAGAGCGCATCTCGCGGACCCTGACGTAGTCTGTAATTGTCTTCCAGAGATGTTCACTCGGTAACTCTGTGTAAGCAGCTTAAGAGCTAAGGGAATAGCCCTCAGTACCTAAAAATGATACAAGTGTGGCCCTAAGCGGATTTTCATTTTGTCCAAAAGTGAAAAGCCCCCGGCGTGTCTGTCCTTCTAGAAGGGTTCTAGATGCAGCGGGGAGGGGAGCCGAGGGCACGTGTGCAGGGCTTCCGCGGCCGCGGGCCCCGAGCCCCTCCCTGCGCGCGCCCAGCCCCCGGCGGCCGCGGGCGCCCAGTGCGGGTCACTGGGCGCTCGTCTTGGCCAAAGCCCTTTTAGCATTGCTCTTCCGCACCCCAATTTTAGGGCGCCCTTAAGCTCTTGGCGGTGTGAGCTCAGTGCCGTCTCAGCCACCCTGCGGGGAGACCGGGCCCGCTCCGCCGCTTCGGGCTCTACTTCATTTCCAGTGTCAGATTTGGAAGTTCAGCGTCGGCGTTTCCTTCCAAAGTATCCATTGTTCTTTGACAAGGGATCTTCCGGTACCGGTCGTTTCAAACAAGGTTTGCCCTGGCTTTGGTGGCGCTGGCCCGAGCCGCTAAGCCCGGGGCGCTGTCCTGAGCGAGGGCACCGACGTCTTGGGTGGATTGCTCCCGTGTGTTTTCTCGGTCCTTGAGGCGGTCGGGTCGGCCTTGAGCGAGCGTCCAGCCACGACGCTCCCTGTCTCCCAACCTGTTCCGGGCCCCGACCCCTGATTGCTCTCCCGTGAGGAACCCTGGTGACCTGGGCTTTAGCTCTTCCTGCCCCCTGGCTGGGAGGTGTCTGTGTTAACAGGGGCCTGCCGCATGTAACCGTCAATTGGGCTCGGTACTTTGTATTGTATCCTCACGACCTCCCTCCCGTGGAGCGAACTTGTACTGGAAGTAAACCCCGCCCCCTCAAAATTGTCTGCCCTCGGGTCTGCATTAAACGGTCTAATCCATGTTCACGCAAAACCTGGCTGGGAATGTTTGCTTTCTTTCTCACGTGCAGACAGCTTTGCTTTCGGGGTGGTCTTGACCCCAATTTAGATTAAAGTCAACCGACCTATAATGAAGCAGCCGTGAAAATAAACGTAGTGAGTCTACGCAGTACGGTGAGCGCTTTATTTTGCTACGACGCCTCGGTGTGTAGCGCACCGGCTAGCGTGTGCGAGGCGCATCATCGCTTTTTCTCATTTGTTTTACTTTGCCGGTTTTTATCGGGTTTTTGAAGGTCTAAGCTTATCTTATACATACAGGTTATTTTTAAGCAAAGCTTTTCAGCTTTTAACATGTCTAGTATTTTTCTAAGAATAATTGGAGAACGATTTGCCATTGGTTTTGATGTACAATACAGATGTGTTACTCCAGCGCGCTGGTCCTCGTCCCCTCTCTATTCATTGTATGACTATTGTAATCGTGTGTCTGAAATAATGCAGTATTTTGAGATATTAGTATACCCTTAAGTATTCATGAAATAAAAATCTCTTAGCTCGTCTTTGCAGTGGAGAAAGGGTGACTCTGAGGTGTGAGTTCTGTTCTGCTGTGCTCACCTTCACTGGCCGTCTGGCCCGGGGAAGGAAGTAGGTCTCGCCAGAGGGGGCCAGGAAGGGGGGCTCCGTAGGTCCATTCGGCGGCAGTGGCCTAAGGTGGCAGCGCTGAGCACAGACCAGGGTCCCGTGGCCGCGAAGGGGTAACTGTTCCTATGCACACAGCCCGGGAAGCGTGGGGACAGAGAGCGGCCTGGCGTTCTGCCCTCGGGCCCACGCGTGCAGGATGTGCCCCCGCCCACGTAGAAGGGGGAGTCGGGAGGACCCTCCCCCCGGAGAAAAGGCTGGAGGTGAGGAATGCTACCGAAGCTCGCCTCCTCACGAGCCGAGAGTGCGTTTCTGAGCTGTCCGTCCGTCCCTCCGGGGCTCCCGAACTCCCGCTGGGGTCCTCGGGGGGGGGGGGGGCCCTGGGCCACCTCCTGCCCCGCCTCCAGCGACGACGAGTCCCTCTCCCGGCAGCCTCTCTGCCGGTCCTGCACCTGTTACCTGAAAGCAGCAGCAGCTTTTTCTGCCTCTCGCCGCCTGCGAGCGCCTCTCTGCTGGCTCCACCTGCTTGTGTCTTCCGGGCGATCCCGACAGAAGCAGAGGCGGCCCGCTCGGCCGCGCAGACGGGTCACAGGCCCGGACGTGAAAAGAAACAAGTTGTACAGGTTTAAAAAAAAAAACAACTTTGGGGGAAATTTGAAATTTTTAATAAATCCTCTGCCACACACAGAGACGCACCGTACACCGCGCTGGGCTTTGCTTGCTCGGGACGTGAGGACAAGTGTGGTCCAGCTCCTGCTACGTGCCGGGTGCTGTGCCGATGACCGAAACGCACCCATCGCGCCTTGCTGCCCCCAAGGACGCAGCGTGGTTGAGGTGAGGGGGGGGCGCGACGGATCGGGCACCGCAGGGCTGAACGCCTGGACGTCAGGAGAGCAGGCAGGTGCTGAGGGGCGTCGCAGAGGCCAGGGGGCACCTCCGGCCGGAGGCCGGGGGAGAAGGCTCGTGGGCCCCTGAAGGACCCCGGGAAACCCCGAAGTGGGCTGGGGCGAGGCAGTGGCGAGCAAGAGCGCCAGCTGGGGTGCAAGCTGGGCCCGAGTCGGCCCGGGATGCGGGTCTGAGGTTACCCAGGCCGTCGGGGTGTGTCCGACGGCGGCTGCCATTGCTTCTGCTCTAATTTAAATGCTGTTTTTCTCAGTCCCCGCATCAGATTCTGTGCTGACAGCTCAGAGCCTGGAGCCTGGAGCCAGATTCTGTGTCCCCCTCTCTCTCTGCCCCTCCCCTGCTCATGCTCTGTCTCTCTCTCAAAAATGAATAAACATTAAAAAAATTTTTTTTTAATTAAAAAAAGAAAAAGAAACACTAAGACTTTATTTTGGGAGGAGAGGGGCAGAGAGAGAGAATCCCAAGCAGGCTCCATGCCATCAGCACAGAACCTGTCATGGGGCTCGATCCCGTGAAACTTGAGATCATGACCTGAGCTGAACTAAGAAATACTGTCTTAAGCCAGTGTCTTATTTCGTCCTGATATCTCTTCAGCGTGAATTATAACTGGAAAAATACATCCTACTTATCTCAGTGAAGCTAATACTTCTCCTCTTCGGACCCATAGACCTTTCTGAGCTGCCGGGAGGCGGTGGCTCCCAGTTTGTGAAGCCCTACACGCCTCTGCAGCGTGTCTTCACTGCGTGGTCACAGCACAGGCCGGTTTCATTTGTACAATCCTTTATAAACTCCCGAACGCTTTCCCCGCAGCGGTTTCCCCACAAACCTTACCAGTCCTCTGCTGACGCGACCGTCCCTTCCGTGTCCTCCTGGCCTGCAGAGCTGGGTGGTTTCTGTCCCCTTCCTCCAGAAGCCTTGCTACCTGGCCTCTGTACCTGCCCTTCCTCCCACAGCTCTCTGGCCTCTGCCTCCCCTGTCACCCCCACACCGGGCCGGGCCACACTGCCTTTCCCTACGAGCCGCCTCTCCGTGCTGGTGGCCTTAGGTCCTGGCGGTGCTTGGCGCTCAAGTGTCCTTTGGATGAACTCTCTTAGGAAGCAGTGTCCTCAGCTCCTGGCGCATGGACATGCTCAAAACCTTGCTGAATAAGTGAGGAGAGGATTTCAGCTCTTGGCTTCATGACGTTTGAAAATCAGCTGCCTGGGGCTCCCGGCTGGTTCTGTCAGCAGAGCACGAGACTCTTCAGGGTCGTGAGTTCAAGCCCCGTGTTGGGTGTGGAGCCTACTTGAAATTTCAAAAAACAATAAAATCTCAAATAAAAAACTCGGCTGACTTTTTGCTCAGCAGGATTCCAAGGACGTTGGTCCTGGCGTCACTGTCAGGAACTCACCGTATACTGCCTCACCCCCTGGACAGGGTCAAGAGTGCCCCCGACCGGGGGCCACGTGGACAGAGGACCGCCTCCAACCAACGGCCCGTGGCTGGGCGCCTGGCTGGGTGAGGAGTCGAGGGACACAGGCAGCGCCCACACAAGGGAGTCCCCGCGGGGTGCACGCTGGGGTCTCCTGGGTC
Organism: Paradoxurus hermaphroditus; assembly: GCA_004024585.1. Classification (NCBI taxonomy): domain Eukaryota; kingdom Metazoa; phylum Chordata; class Mammalia; order Carnivora; family Viverridae; genus Paradoxurus; species Paradoxurus hermaphroditus. Next base: position 5,108 of record PITB01015023.1, on the reverse strand, counting down.
GTGTCCTCTTCCCGGCCAGGCCCAGGGCTGACGGCAAGGTGCCCAAGGCCCAGTGTGTCAGGCGGAGGCAGGAGCCTTCTGCCCAGAGGGGTACCAAGCCACAGCTCACAGGGGTGGAAACGGGTGTGGAGGGTCCCTCCAGGACCCCTGCTGTCTGGGTGCAGGCCACCCGCCTCTCTCCCCATCTCTGTTTCCCCGGGGAGGGCGGAGAATGGAACCGCCCCAGTCTGGTGCCTGGTCACAGGCAGACTGGCGACCACCTGATGGCCGTCCCTGCAGAAGGTTTTGGCTTCGGGGCCGCCCTCCCTGGTCCTCGGCACATCCAGGCCAGCTGCCGAGTGGTCAGCAGCCACCCCAGGTTTCAGACCGAGCCCAGTGAACACCCCGGGCAGCGGGACCAACAGCAAGCACTACCAGCCAGAAGACTGGCCGGGGTCCCGCTCTGCTGGCCCGGGGGAGGATCACACGGCCCGATGCCACCGGTCACTCCTGTCTCCATCCAGACCCCGACGACATGAAACTGTTCTCCTCCTGGCTGTACCCTCAGTACCTAGAACGGCACCTGGCTCAACCAGTAAACATCTTGGTGGAGCCGAGTGGGGTGGGTCTGAACGAATGGATGGAGACGGTCCGCTCCTCCCTGGGGCAGCGAGGCCCCGGCAGCCGGCTCTCAGCCTGAGGTCTTGTGTCGGCACCCTCTGCAGGCCTTCCCCGTAGCCCATCCCGCAGGACGGGCACTCCCGGCGGCCCTCGGCTGGAGCCTTACTTTCTCCGGGACGTTCAGGCACCGTCTTCCCGCTGTCACCCCCCCGACCCAGCCACTTGAAGGAACGGAAGGTGTCCCAGGACTAACATGGCTCTCGGGCACGGCCCTGTGGGCAGGGGCGAGGGTCTGGGGAAGAGTGTGCAGGCAGACGGATGGCCAAGGCCAAGGCCCTGAGGAGCAGCAGCCCCTGGGGGGAGGTCAGATTCGAGTCTGCAGGGCTGGATCCCGTGGCACCTGTGGGCGCCTCGGGGGGCAGGACGGCCTGCTGGACCAGAGGGTCCCTGAGCACAGGGGGCCGGGTACAAGTGGCCTTCAGGACCGGGCGCTTTCCCTCAACCCAGCCCACCGCAGTGCCACCAAGCCTGGGTGTCTGTCGAGATGCTAGGCCTGTACCCCCAGCAGGCTGGGAGGGCGCCCCAGGGGACCCCTCCAGGTGAGATCTCTAGAGGCCTGCGCCCCGCTGCGTGTGGGACCCGCCAGGCTAGCGGGGAGAGGGGGCGAAGGAGGGCCTGACAGAAACCCTTCCCCCCCCCCCCCCCCCCCCCCCCCCCCCCGCCCTCTGCAGAGCCGGAGGTCTGGGGAGCTTGGTCGTGTATTGTTGTTGTGATAGCGGCCGCCAGGTGGCGCCCGTGATCCGGTCCCACGGACCCAGGGACGTGCAGGGTGGAGGGAGCAGCAGAGAGCAGGGGACGCAGCTGTCGCGCGCCTGGGCTCCTGCTGGGCGCACCTGCCCTCGTGCTGGTGGACAGGTGGTGGCGGCGGCGCCGCCTGGCCGCCGCTTCTGCCCCCAACTGGTGCCTGTGGGGCTCTGTGACCTGTCACGCCACAACCAGGCACCACGATGGAGGCACCTGCAACCAGGCACCACGATGGAGCTCCTGAGGCACGCCTTGGGGTTGGGGTCCAGCCGGACCCTCTCAGGCCCGACCTGCCCACCCACCAACGGCCCCCATCGCCCCACACCATCAGGGTGGAGCCCCCACCGCTTGGCAGGCAGGGGAGCCCATGCTGTCTGTCCAGTTCTCCACGAGGGCTGGTCCCCCCATCCTGGGTGATTCCCGCCGCCCCCCCGCCCCAGCCCCATGTGCTGGCCCCTTGGGGCTCTGTGACGCTCTGGTCTTGGACAGACACCCCCTGGAGCAGGGTAATCGCCACCCCGTCCTCTGTCCTCAAGCCCTGCTACAGCTCCTGTGTTTTGGAGTCTAGGGCGAAGGGGTGGAGAAAGTCAAGGAAAGCTGGAAAGGAAGGAGCTAGAAGACCCGCAGCACACAGGCGTGCCTGAGCTGCGGTTGGGACCCTCAGGGCCAGGAAAGGCTGCTGTGGGAAGGGAGGCTGGTCCTCACCCTCCCTGGGCCTCCCCCTGGTACTTCTGGCGCTTGAGGAGCCCCGTCACCCCCTGTCCTTCTCCAGGCCTGGGCTTTGCCCCAGCAGACCTCCCTGGGGTCAGCAGCAATGAGGACAGCACAGCAGCCGGTGGGGCAGGGTGTGGGGGGCAATGGCACCCACCCCGGCAGCCTCATTTGCTCCCCTGGAGCCTGGCAGGCAGCCCACGGTACAGCTGGGGAGTGGGGGACCTTAACTCCCGGCCTCGAGCCTGGCCAGCCTCACGGTGGCGGTGGCCTCAGCCCAAGGAAAGTCTCCTTGCCGTTAGTTCAGCCCCGGGAACGAGGCCCTCTTCCTGCCTCCACCCCCGACCGTCTGCCACCTCCTGCCTTGCCTAAGCGGCCTGGCTCCAGCCTATCCACCTGCCCCTCCATGAAGCCCCCCTCTGCCCCGCCCCTCATATCCCTGCCCAAGGAGGCTTTCTGGGCCTTTCAGCAGGCACCCCCGCCCCCGCCCCTGCACCCAGCCCTACCCTTCATGAGCACACCTCACACGGCATCACGCCATAGAGAAGCCTGGAAGCCTTGGCACCGCTGGGCCCTTGGCTCCGGCCTTGACACCGAAGGGCCCACTTTGCTAAGAGCTCAGGGCCCCTCCCCAGGGAGATTTCCGGGCTCCGCGTCCCCCTGCCTCCCCGGCGGGGTCCTTCAGGGTTTGGGGGCCCTGTTCTCGCCCCTGATGTCCAGACTCCACTCTCTGACATCAGTCGACAACGGGACCCAGGCTGGGCCGCCTCGGGCCCCAGGGCCTCCCTGTGCTCCACTGGGACCCCGAGACGGCCCTTCGCCTTGGCCAAGGCAGCTGTCCAGCAGGGCACCCCGGGGCCACTGTCTGCAAAGTGGGCAGCAGAGAGTCCAATGGGGGGGGGGGTGGCAGCAGCCATCATGCGGGAAGGAGGCCAGCAGGTCCCAACGCCTCCCAGAGGCGAGCCTCATCTGGACTCAGTGCTGCTCCTGTTCCCCGTAGACCAGGGTGTCCCCTGTATCCTAGGCCAGCAGAGCCCCCTCGTCTCCTCCCCGCCGTCGGCAAACAGATGCAGTGAGGCGGGCCCCTCGACAAGGCCTCTGAGGCCCAGCTCTGGGCTTAGTGGCCCTGGAGCCCGGGCGGGTCTTGGAGCCAAAGTCCTGCGTGGCCGGCTCGCTTCCGCTTTGCCTGGGGCTGAACGTGAAGCCCCGGGCCATGGCTCCAGCAGCTCCCGAGAGCGCCATGTGTGTGCACGTGAGCACATGTGTGCGTATGCCGTGTGTGCGCGTGCGCGCGTGCCACGGGTGTGCCTGTGTGCACGTGTGTGTGCTCACGTGTGCCATGTGTGCATATGTGTGCCTGTGTGTGTCGTGCGTGTGACGAGGCGGGACCGAGACATCATGCCACGGCCCCCCCAGCAGCCGGCGGGTCGGCGAGGGGCCTGGGGGCAGAGAGGGGGTGGGGACTGGAGCAGCCCCTCCGTGGGGACAGGGGCCTGGGCGGGGCTGGAGAGGGAGCCCTGGAGGCGGCCAGAGGTGTCCTGGGAATGTCCCAGGAGGCCCGCTGTGGCGCCATGGCAACGCTGCACAAAGCGCTGGCCTACTTACACCCGCCCCCGCCGCCTGCCGGCTCACAGTTCCAGGAGAGGGTGGGGGCTCTCAGGCCTCCTGGGGGGGCGCACGCCCTGGCCTTTGGGGGCTCAGTGCCTTTGAAGCCTCGGCCTCCTCCTGGCCTCCCACCCAACTGTGGAGGATGCTGGGCCAGGCCCGCGGGGAATCCTTCATGTCCCTTGAATGAGAGTGACCTCTGTCACCAGGTAGGTGCTCAGCCACGCAAGTTCCCTCTCTTGTCTCCTGGTGGCCGCTGGACTCAGTGATTGCTAAAGACCTTTGGAGCGCCCCCAAAATCTCAGGGCTCTCTGCGCTGCCGTGCGGACAGCCAGCTGTGCGGTTCTCTGTACCCCAACTAAAGGCCACAGGCCAAGGCCTCCCCAAGTCAGGACAGCGTCTCAGTGGGAGCAGGCAGCCGGGAGCACTGGGGACAGCCCCGAGCCCCCCATATGCCCCCTCAAGGGACAGGACCCACTGGAGAGCCGGTGCCCCTCACTCGCTCAGACCCCTCAGCCTCTGTCAACAGCAGAGCCCTGTCGCCAGGGCCAGACTCCATCACAGCAGGCCGGGCAGGTGGGGAGGGTCATCCTTCAAAGGAGACCCCCCTGGGCCTAACATTAAGCTCACCTGTGCCGGCCTCCTGGCCCAATGTGACCTTCCAGGGCCAGCCCCATGCCGCTGCCTCCACCTACAGGAAGCCTGTCTGGCCTGGAGTCCAGGCGCACTCAGAGCTGTGGGGACGGGGACGAAAGGCCAGTGGGCAGCCAGCGGAGGCCTGGCGCATTCAGGGAGCGGCCTAAGGGACCGCCTGGGTGAGCCGCACTGGCCGAGCTCGGTCCGTGACGTCGGTCCACACATCCCTGCTGCCGTTGGCTGCCCTGGGCTATCCAGACCCTGTGGGGTCTCCCAGGGCAGTCATCTCTGGGGCAGCGCCCTGAGGGAGAGCTAAGGACCAATAAGGCTGTGAGGACACTTTGTGGAGCGGCAGGGGCCCTGGGGACAGGAAGCCCTTGGCCCCACAGGGGGTGGATGTCATAAGACACGGCTCATCCTTAACCAAATGTTTTCCTGACCCCACCTGGTGAGCTGGCCAGGCTGAGGGCCTGCCATGTGACCTCAGGCCTGGGCAGCTGCTGGGCCTCGGACACCCGCAGACGGGCAGCTGTGCGCGCTCAGCCCCAGCCTCCCCTGGAGACCAGAGCCCCTGGCCAGCACGCGTCCATCCCGTCCTTTGTCCAGCAGGTGGTCTGTGTCCCCAAGGCCAGCGCTCATGACCACGTGAGGAATGAATGAATGAGGCTTGGAGGGGGCAGCCCTGTGTACCCGTGTGTGAGCGAGGCTTGGGATCGGCTGTGTGTTTGCCCCCCCCACCCCCCCCACCCCCC